>ML855131.1:0-22379 GCA_009831015.1 Picea engelmannii | reverse complement strand
ATTTACAATAATCCTAAGAGGTTACCAAGTGAATGAGACCACCAGAGCGCCTTCCACCACTTTGGAGGAAGTCAATGGAGGGAAAAACTCAAGGGAAGTCGGCCAGGAGCTTGTCTGGTCGACAACTTGAGGATAAAAAACCCTCGATGAAAGGAACTCCCCTGATGACACATCCAAGGTACTTGACCTAACTATGATCCATGCAGACTTATTACATTATTAACCCACGCAGGGGTGCGGAAATCCCGTTTACAAAAATTTAAGTGCTGGGGTATCAGATACCCAGTAGAACCATTTATGTCTTCAACATAGATAATACTTCATGGTACATGAGTTGACCCCTGTGCTGAATAGGCGGTCAACAGGGTGTTAAGCCATGGATAAATATAGTTGTTAGTATTGAGGAGAATATGAACCGTCAGATTACTTCATGCCTAGAACGTATTGTGACCGTCGGATTACATAACTACAAACGCATACTAATGCATACTAGGGAAACACACTGTCCGAAAACACAGTAGGAGAAGGAAGGAGGTGTTACAACCTATCCTTCCCCAATGACAACTTCATGAACTCCTAACATAGATCGAAGTTTGGAAAACTTCACTTTTGTAAGAGACTTTGTGAAAATGTTAGCAACTTGATCATATTTGTAGGGCAAAATAGCACTTCGAGAACACGATCTTGAATAAACTTTTTGATGAAGTGCATGTGTAACTCAATGTGTTTGTTACGTTGATGTTGAACTGGATATTTGGTGAGCTTGATGGCACTCTTATCGTCACACTAGAGTGTGGTCATATCCGAACTCTGAAAGGATCTGCCGAAGACACAAGGCTTCTTGACTTGCATTAATTGCTACTCAATACTTTGCTTTTGCTGAAAGAGCAAGAGCTTGTTGCTTCTTACAAGCCCAAGTGACTGGTCCGAAACCAAGACTGAAAACATAACCTGTTGTAGACTTTCGATCTTTAGGGTCACCAACGCAATCAGAATCAGTGAAACCAACTGACAAAGGAGTCCCCCTTGAACCATAATGTATCCTAAATTGAATTGTACATGCTTCTTACAAGCCCAAGTGACAAGTTTGAAACCAAGACTGAAAACATAACCTGCAGTAGACTTCCGATCATTAGGGTCACCAATGCAATCAGAATTAGTTAAACCAACCAACAAAGGAGTCCCCCTTGAACTGTAATGTATCCTACACTGAACTGTACTCTGGATATACCGATTCCAATGGCTGTCATGGGGTGTTTGCATATACTGTGCAACAAGACCAACAACAAAGGAAATATCAGGACGGGTATGAGTCAAATATAAAAGGCTACCAACTAATTGATAGTAGAAAGTGGCATCTACTTTGGGTATACTACATGTGGCAACAAGTTTGTCTCTAGATTGTAAGGGAGAAGGTGTTGAGTTTTGTAGCTTGGATGGTCTTTTGTGTGTGCTTGGTGTCTTAGCATGTGGGGGACATAAATTGGTCTCTAGATATGAACTTTATATTTATAAAGTTTAAGTGACTTTTTGCTTTATGAGGAATAAAGTGACTTAAGTTGTGATAATGAGTGATTATATGACAATCGTAGATCTTAAGTGGCCTAGGATTTAATCTGAGCCATTAGATCTAAATTAACTAAATAACTTCCTCATGAAGAGACAAAAAGGAAATCTAGGGAAAAAGACACATTCATTATTCATTAACGAGGAGAGAGAGAGAGCATAAGAGAAAAAGAGAAAAGAGGAGAGAAATATTGCAACAAAGGAGGGCTCGATTCCGAAGGAGAAAGAAGGACAACATTTAATGCAAGCCATACAAGTTAGTGCACAAAAATCGAGGGAAGTAGAACACAAGTTTCCAGGAGATTCACATGTGTGAGGAGAGCATAGAAATCAAGGCCGTACAACAATTAATGCAGATCGTGCTGTGAACAAAAATCGAGAAGAATACAGTACAACTGCATGTGTGAGAGGTACAAAGTTCGAGGAAGTCAAAATTCTGAGTTTGACAGTCCATACAGGTGGCCATATAGGCAATACAATACTACTGGTATAGGTGGCCATATAGGCAGTACAATACTACTGGCAAGATTTCTTGTGCTGGGCATGAATTTCAAGGTGCACTTGTTCTTGTATCTCTTGCTGTAATTTCCAGAAAATTTTCTCTGTGGCCACAATAATAAAATTTCCTCTACTGGTTTTCCCTTCAGGGTTTTTTCCAGGGGCATTGCCCAAAATATCTTGTGTTATTGAGTGGTTTGATTTCTTGTTTCTGCTGTGAAGTAAAAGATTCAATATGTTTTTGATTAAAAATTCCTGTTTTGAAAATGTATTTATGAATGAGCATTATACTGAGACAAACAATTTATTGAAACCAAAAACCAAGATTTGAACTTTAAGTGACAATCAAAACAAAAAGATGTGTTGAGAGAAAAACTAAGAAACACCAAGATGACCAAAACTGATACAGTTGCATCATACCTTACCCAAGTTGTCACAGATTCGTGATGAACTAGGGGTTGTTGGAGAAAAAGTGGAAGGGGTAGAATTGGTTATAATTGCCTTGAATGGTTTTTCAAAACCATGGGATTCATTTGTTCGTGGTATTGTTGCCAGGGAAAAACTTCCTGATTGGGAGAGACTTTGGGATGACTTTATACAGGAGGAGATTAGAGTTGGTTCCAAACAGGGAGGCCAACAACAGGGGGATGATGAGGAAAATGTGGCTCTTTCAGCAAAGGGCAAGAACAAATCCAAGAAAGGTCAAACAAGTAAGACTAAGTCAAAGGGTGAACAGAAAAAGGGCATGAGCAAAGTTAAGTGCTTTGCATGTCATAAGATGGGGCACTATGTAGGTCAGTGTCCTAATGAGAAAAAAAAGAGACAAGTTGTAGATTCAGTTGAAGTAGATTAGTTTACTACTAGATTTGAGAGAGAATTCTCTTTGTTGATGTCTTTCCATGACTGCAAATTCTACCAGTGTTTGGTATATAGATAGTGGAGCCTCTAGTCATATGACAGGTGTGCGCGATCACTTTACAAATCTTACAGATGTTGATCTTGATGTAGAGCTTGGAAATGATTCCAAGGTCAAGGCAGATGGTCATGGGACAATATCCTTTCAGAGGGAGTTTCAACAACCCATTGTAGTGCGAGATGTATTGTATGTTCCGGGGTTGGCGAAGAGTCTGATATTAGTTTCCGCTATAGAGGACAAGGGGTACAAGGTGATTTTTCGAGATGGACAGGTACTCCTTCATCCTAAGGGATACAATGTCACAACAACAAAGGTGATTGGGATTAGACAGGGGAAACTATATAGGCCTATGTTTCATCTAGCACAAACCTTGATACACAACAACAACAACAATGATTTATGTGAGGTATGGCATAGGAGGATGGCTCATTTGCACCATGGAGCTCTTCGGGTGCCATGAGAGATTGTGACTGGATTGCCAGATTTAAGTACAGAGCACCAGGATGTGTGCAAAGGGTGTGCAATCGGGAAGTACACCAAGACTGCATTTTCGAGCAGTGATAGCAGAGCAGTGGGGATTCTAGATTTGGTACATTCAGATGTATGTGGGTCGATTGTCAACAATATCTTTGAGTGGGTTTGAGTATTATGTTATCTTTATAGATGACTTCTCTAGGAAGACCTGGATTTACTTCATGAAGACCAAGAGTCAGGTCTTCAGTCAGTTTCAAGAGTCGAAAGCTCTTGTGGAGAACCAGACAAGAAGGAAAATCCGAGTGTTGAGGTCTAACAATGGGGGTGAGTATACCTCCAATGAATTCAAGAACTTTTGTATTCAGGAGGGGATCAAAAGAGAGATGATAATTCCATACAACCCACAACAAAATGGTGTTGCAGAAAGGAAGAACAGGGCTATTGTTGGAGCAACAAAATCCATGTTACATGATCAGGATCTACCGATGTTTCTTTGGGCTGAGGCATGCGACACATTTGGATTCAGAACAGGAGTCCTCATAGGGCATTGGGGAATAAAACTCTTGAGGAGGCTTTTATAGGGAAGAAGCTTGAGGTTGGGCACTTTTGCATCTTTGGGTGCTTGATTTATTCACATGTTCGTTCAGAGAAGAGGACAAAGCTAGAGCCCACAGTTGAAAAGGGAATATTTGTTGGGAATAGCGAGACTTCAAAGGATTATTGCATACACATTCCTTCCTTGAAGAAGACAGTGGTTAGGAGGGATGTGAAGTTTGAGGAGGACAAAGCCTTTAGGAAGTCTCACGTATCACCTACAACAGAGGAGGAGCAACATGCTCCTCAGGTTTAGGTAAACACACTACAGGTTTCGGGTTCACAGGTTTTGACAATTACAAGTTCCTAGGTTACAAATTCACAGGCCATTGGTGCTTAGTCTTCAAGTACATAGTCTTCAGATGAGAGGGATGAGTAGGAGGTGTTTGTTCCACAGGAGGCCACTTCAGGGAAGAGGAAGCCAAGATGGTTTCATACGACCTTGAAGGATGCACAGGAGCATGTGGAAAGTCCTTAGAGGACTGTTAGCAAGAGAAAGGCACCAAAGAGATTTTGTAGTTATATGGCTTTGATGAGCAGTATTCGAGAGTTCGAGCCTTCTACTTATGAGGAGGCAGCAGGCCAGTAGGTTTGGAGGGTTGCCATGGTGGAAGAGTATGCTTCCATCATGAAGAATGATGTTTGGGAGGTTGTACCGAGACCTGAGGGGGAAGTCAGTGGTGACTTCCAAGTGGCTCTACAAATTCAAACATGTTGCAGATGGCAGCATTGAGAAATACAACTCTCACAGATAGAGGGAGTTTACTACGATGAGACCTTAGCACCAGTTGCGAGATACACTTCTATCGGGGTGATCATATCCATTCTAGCAGAGATGGGTTGGAGTATACATCAGATGGATGTGAAAACTGCATTTTTGAATGGGTTCATAAAGGAGGAGGTGTATATTGAGCAGCCACAGGGCTTTGAAGTTCATGGGAGAGTCTCATGTGTGTAGGCTGAAGAAAGCCTTGTACGAACTCAAGCAAGCTCCATGAGCTTGGTACTCGAGGATTGACAGTTACTTGTTACAATTGGGCTTTGTGAAGAGTGAGGCGGATTCCAAGTTTCCAACCTATACTACATCTTGGTTTGTGAGGAAAGCCTTGTACGAACTCAAGCAAGCTCCATGAGCTTGGTACTCGAGGATTGATAGTTACTTGTTACAATTGGGCTTTGTGAAGAGTGAGGCGAATTCCAACCTATACTACATCTTGGTTTGTGAGGATCCACTCATTCTTATCTTGTATGTGGATGATCTCTTTCTCACGGGGTTAGAGAAGCTCATTAGGGAGTGCAAGCTAGATCTTGTTTTAGAGTTTGAAATGAAGGATATTGGGCCGATGCACTAATTTTTGGGATTGGAGGTGTTGCAGGAACCATGACATATTTTTCTTGGACTGGGGAAGTATGTAGTTGACATTTTGAAGAGATTTTAGATGGAGGATTCTAGGTCTATGTTGACATCGTTGATAACCAACTGGAAGAAGTTGAATGCTTTTGAGTCCTAGTTGGTAGATCCCACCTTATATCATCAAGTGATTGGATCGTTGATGTATCTTGTCAACACTTAACCAAATATTTGTTTTGCTGTGAACACTCTCAGTTAGTTTATGGTTGAGCTTAGGAGAGTGCATTGGGTGGCAATAAAACATGTTCTCTGTTACTTGCGTGGCATTGTAGATTTTGGGATGAATTATGTCCAGGGGCATGGAGTCAGACTGGTTGGTTTCAGTGACTCATATTGGGCAGACAGTGTAGTTGACAGGAAGAGTACTTCAGGATGTTGCTTTAGTTTGGGCTCGACAGTAGTGTTGTGGTTCAGTAAGAAGCATAAGTCAGTTGCATTGAGTTTTGTCGAGGCAGAATATATGGTTGCCAGTTTGGCAAGTTGTGAGGCCATCTGGCTTCGCAAGATGCTTGTTGGGTTATTTGGTCAGTAATTGTACCCGACCGTGATTCATTATGACAATCAGAGTTGTATAAAACTCTCGGAGAATCCAGTGTTTCATGATCGGTCGAAACACATCGAGATAAGATACCACTTCATCCGAGATTATGTTTAGAGAGGGGAAGTGCAGCTTCAGTATATTCCTACAGATGAACAGGTTGCAGACATCCTCAAAAATCTTTGACAAAAAGAAAAATTATTAATTTCAGAGATAAGTTGGGGGTGGTGAAGAACACCTTCCTCGCTAAGAGGAAGTGTTGAATTTTGTAGCTCGGATGGTCCTCTATGTGTGCTTGGTGTCTTAGCATGTGGGGGACATAAAGTGGTCTCTAGATATGAACTTTATATTTGTAAAGTTTAAGTGACTTTTTACTTTATGAGGAATAAGTGACTTAAGTTGTGATAATGAGTGATTATATCACAACCGTAGATCTTAAGTGGCCTAGGATTTAATTTGAGCCATTATATCTAAATTAACTAATTAACTTCCTCACAAAGAGACAAAAAGGAAATCTAGGGAAAAAGATACATTCATTATTCATTAATGAGGAGAGAGAGAGCGTAAGAGAAAAAAAGAAAAGAGGAGAGAAATATTGTAGCAAAGGAGGGCATGATTCCCAAGGATAAAGACGAATAACATTTAATGCAATCTGTACAAGTCAGTGCACACAAATCGAGACAAGTACAACACAAATTTCTAGGAGATTTGCATGTGTGAAAGCACAAAAATCGAGGCCATACAACAAGTAATACACAGACTGTACAACAATTAATGCAAACCGTACTATGCATAGAAATTGAGAAGAATACAATACAATTGCATGTGTGAGAGGCATGGAATTTGAGGCAGTCGAAATTCTAAGTTTGACAGTCCATACGAAGGGGGGTTGGTTTACAATATTCCATGCGAAAGCGACGAAGAGAGTCACATGCATACTTAGACCGGGAGAAGGAAATTCCTTCCTTTGTTTGCAATACTTGGAGTCCAAGGAAATAATGCAAATAACCTAAGTTCATTATTTCAAATTTCTTCCTAAGGCTGGATTTCACATGGTTTAAAAGTTTGGGGTCACTACTAGTGAGAATAAGGTCATTGATATAAAGAACAAGAATTATGAGATGGTTATCTACTTTCTTGGTATAGACATTGGGGTCAGAATGACATCTAGAAAATCCAGTGTCAAGAAGAAAGCTATCCATTATAGCATACCAAGCTTGAGGAGCTTCCTTAAGACCATAGAGAGATTTCTTAAGGTGGCAAACAAGGCTAAAGTCATTCTGAACATAACCAGGAGGTTGTTCCTTGTAAATTTTTTCTTGCAAATCCCCATGCAAGAGGGTGGATTTAACATCCCTTAAACTTGAGAAAATCCCTTCAACTTGAGAAAATCCTTTGGCAATTAACCAAGCCTTATGTCTTTCAACACTTCCATCTAATGCATACTTAGTTCTATACACCCCTTTGCATCTGACAAGTTTTCTTCCTTTCGGAAGAGGTACAAGATCCCAAATATTGTTTTCCATTGAGGAATGATATTCTTCATTCATCATTGTGTCCCAATTTGAATGGTCAGAAGCTTTTGCAAATGTTCATGGATTAGGCTTGCAGGTTGAAGATGGCACAAACATTGAACTAGGCTCACAGACTAAGAGACCTTCATCCAACCTAACATCTCACCTAATAATACTTTCATCAAAATTAGGTTGAAGATGTCTATAACCTTTTACATCTTCAGAATATCCAACAAAAATGCATTTCTCACTTTTAGGTTGTAATGCTTTCTGTTTCTCATTATGAATGTGAGCCCATGCTTCACTACCAAACACATGGGAGTGGCTTACATCTAGTTTAAATTTACTCCATGCTTCTTCCAGTGTTATATTTTTTAAAGCCTTTGTGGGAGTGTGGTTGACTATATAATTGGCACAATTAATGGCTTTTCCCCTAGATCACATTCCTCATCAATGCCATCTTGCTTTGCATCTTCAGAATATCCAACAAAAATGCACTTCTCACTTTTAGGTTATAATGCTTTCTGTTTCTCATTATGAATGTGAGCCCATGCTTCACTACCAAACACATGGGAGTGGCTTACATCTAGTTTAAATTTACTCCATGCTTCTTCCAGTGTTATATTTTTTAAAGCCTTTGTGGGAGTGTGGTTGACTATATAATTGGCACAATTAATGGCTTTTCCCCTAGATCACATTCCTCATCAATGCCATCTTGCTTTGCATCTTCAGAATATCCAACAAAAATGCACTTCTCACTTTTAGGTTGTAATGCTTTCTGTTTCTCATTATGAATGTGAGCCCATGCTTCACTACCAAACACATGGGAGTGGCTTACATCTAGTTTAAATTTACTCCATGCTTCTTCCAATGTTATATTTTTTAAAGCCTTTGTGGGAGTGTGGTTGACTATATAATTGGCACAATTAATGGATTTTCCCCTAGATCACATTCCTCATCAATGCCATCTTGCTTTGCATGGGTATCAATGTCAACATTCTCTTGCCTCGATCCTCATGGCACTAGTGCTTGGAGCCTTTGGGTGCTATAAGTCGCTCCAAGACCATCCAAGCAAAGCCATCATCTGCAAACTTTACCTCTTAACTCTCCCCAATCCATTGAGAGAAGGGATTGCTATCCTCTAAGACAATGAGATTTGCATTAGTTGTTTTGTTCACCAATTCATTGCCCCTCAATTGAAGGTTTTATTGCATGATGACTAAATTATTCAACATTTGTTCTAAACGGTTTCTCTTCTTTGCGTGTACGCACTCAAAGATATTGTAGTTGTGCTCACACTCAAATGCATTATAAGTTTGATTCAAGTTCCAAACTATAAAATTTTGTAGTTGACGACACTAGTTTCCAAATTGCTTCTACAATAAGAGTCAAAGAAAATTAGACAATTCAAGAAACGAGTTTCAAACCCAGACTAGAATTTTTCAATGTCAACAATGAATAACTTAAAAACTTTGAAATAGCTTACCTAGTTGGTCGTTGCCTCTTTGTTGAATAGCTATGTGTTAGGGTCCTACCCTAACTCCCTTACTTAGATACTTTATCAATGTATGAGGCCACCTTCCTTGAATAAGGCCCATTAAATAGTTAGTTAATAGTCATTCATTGTAAAAATAGTTTTCTTTATTAATAATGCCCAAATTAGTTAGTAGGTCCTCATTATTCATTATATGTAGGTCCATAACTAGTTAAGTTTCTCTTGGGATAGCTATATATTCAGTAGAAGGTTATGTAATGTTTTGTTAAGAATTGTTATTGTAATTGGAACTTTGCTTTAGGAGGTTTCCCCCTTGAAGAGGCAAGTGAACATAGCTTTTTATTTTTTATTATCAAGAGATATTTATCGAGGTTTATCTATTTTCTCTTATGTTCTTTTGTTTTTCTCTACATTTTGTGTGATTGCTTTGAAGTTTTGGGGTTAAGTACATTACAAGTGTATCAGAGCTCTTTCTTGGGCATGAAGTGGGAGAGTTTTTCGGCACAAAGTGGGAGATTTGTTTTCTTCTTTTTGCTGATTTTTGACGGAAAAAGATGCTAGCATTCAATTTGATTTCTGAAACTTTTTGTGTAGAATTTGGGGAATCTAGCCTAAGATCTAAATTCCTCTCTAAAAAATACCTAATTTAAAAAAAAATCATCCAAAATGGAGTCTGGGAAGTGGAGGATATTATTGATTTCAAAATCAACATTTTTTTAGGGTTTTTTTGGGACAATCGCGAATTATGCAAATTGGATATCTTTTGATAGAGTGCTCATATTTCAATCAAACCAGTGCTAGTAGATCTAGAGAAGCCATGACATTTCATTATTGGGGTCATAATAGCCAATTTGAGAAGTATATCAGAAGTTGTGATCATTTTACATTTTCGGCCTCAAACCCTACTTTGACCAAGTAAGTTATTTTTTGGTGATTTTAAGAGTTTCTTGGTTCAACAAGCTCCTAAATTTTTGAAATTTGTTTTAGAAATGTATTTTGGCGCTTTTAAATAACATAGTAACAAGTGAAACTGTTGTCGAAGAAGAATACACATAGGAAATACAAGTGGAATCACATTGTTGGAAACCCTTGTAACCCTTGTTGGTACCCTTTCGAGTAGTACCGCATCAGACAATACCTGTATACATAATCTCACTTCCATGTACCCTCAAGTATATAGGAAGTCCCCTAGGTATACCTGAAACTAGCTCTAGATAAACTAATTGATTGTTTTGTTGCTATAGTACGCCAAGAACAACACTCGGGGTGATCACTCTCTATTACCTTGGAAGTCAAGTAGTACGGCTAAAGGCACAATTGAGCCTCCTTAGTTAGTGCCCTGCGATATTGGGCCGAGTATTATTGTTGGATCTCACATGTATATTAGAGAGGTATAACACCTGACACTCTCCCCTTTCCTCAGGACATGGTAACCTTTTTCAGAGAGCTTACTTTTTCAGAGAGCTTACCCATGGATGATACCTATAAGCCACCTCATACTTCTCCGAACAACATGACCACCCGCTCTACTACAGGTATGTTGGACTTTGTGGAAGCTCAACTTACGCAACTTCAGGAGAACATAAATGGGTTGGATGAGAAGTGGGATAAGAAGTTGGATGAGAAGTTGGAGCAACAAAGTTAGTAGAACCTAGCCAACTTTGAAAATATGTTGACTGAGAAGCTACAGGGTATGCCAACGCAAGGAATACTAGAAGAACACCACAAGATTGCACAACACATTGAGCCACACCAGGAAGAAACCTCTAATTCAGGACTATTTATCCACCCACAACTCTCTTTGGGTCTGCACAACAATAGATCAATGGATAATAACATATGGCACCGTTCTCCTAAGGTGGATCTAAACAAGTTTGATGGTTCTGACCCATCAAGATGGGTCACCTAGATGGAACATTACTTTTCCCTTGAGGGCATTACTGATGACTTGATGAAACTCGGGGCGGGGGTCCTGTATTTAGATTCAGAACGATGGCAATGGTGAGAATGGCTTAAAAAATCCCATGAGGGCTACATTGCATGGAGTTAGTTTGTTAAAGCTATCCATGCATGTTTCGAGAGAGATACTCACTATTTGGGGCGACTTACCAAGTTATGGCAAACATACTTAGTCACCGACTTCATGGAAACCTTTGAGCAATTATCCATTTGTACAAAGAACTTAATAGATTCTCATCCCTTGGAAGTACAAAGGTTGTCTCTAACGGAAATGGTAGATCGCCAAAGACGTGGACTCTGCTATAATTGTGATGAAAAATATGCTTCAGGTCGTCGGTCTAAAGAAAACAAATTGTTCGAAATTGACATGACCACTCAGGCCCTGATCCAAGACACAACTACCGAAGAGACATCAGAGTTATAGGTTGAAGATACCAATACTTAGACTCATGTGGATATTGAACCTCCATTCCCTCATGAAGAACCCCTAATCCCTTTGCATGCATTATCAGGCATTTCGACTCCACAAACCTTGTAACTCACAGACTACATTAAGCATCGGAAAGTCGTAGTCCTAGTTGACAGTGGCAGTACTCACAATTTCATTCACAAGAGAGTGGCAAAAGAAACCCATTGTTTTGTCCATTCGGTGCACAACTTTCAAATCATGATCGCCAATGGAGGTATGATGAAATGTGGGGGTAGATGTGAAAATGTCAAATTCCAGATGGGAGACTATTAGCTCAAAATCCATCTCTATTTGCCATCGATATGGGTAGTTGTGATATAGTATTGGGGGCAAAATGACTACACATGTTGGGACCAATCAACATGGATTTTAAAGAACTCTATATGAGTTTCATTAAAGAGGGTCATGTACAGACCCGTCAAGGGATTCAAGTAGGTTCTCTTGAAATAGTCAACTCTCATCACATGGACAAGTTATTAAAGAAGGCCACTCTGGCATGATTGCCCAATTTAATGCCATACAGGTTATTGATAATACAACACATGAAATCTACCCAGACTTGCATTTGGTCCTCGACAAACATCATTAGGTCTTTGAGACACCAAAGGATTTACCCTATCGAGGAGAGCATGACCATGGCATACCCTTGAGTCTAGGAAGTCAACCACCAAATGTACGTTCTTATCGACACCCTTTTGCACAAAAGAATGAAATAGAAAAGATCATTCAGGAAGTATTGGAGGTGGGGTTCATATATCCTAGCACAAGCCCTTTCTCATCACCAATAGTCATGGTGTTAAAGAAGGAAGACACTTGGTGCATGTGGTCATGATTTTAGGGCTCTCAATAAGTTGACGATCGAGGACAAATTTTCCATCCCAGTTATTGATGATCTCTTGGATGAACTTCATCGAGCAAAGTTTTTCACTAAGCTTGATTTGCGTTCATGATACCACCAAATCAAGATGAAAGAGACAAACATCCCTAAGACAACCTTCAAAACACATGAAGGTCATTATGGGTTTCAAGTGATGCCTTTTGGTCTTTGTAATGCTCCATCCACTTTCTAGAGCCTCATGAACAAGATTTTCAAACCCTTCCTTCGCAATTTTGTGCTAGTCTTCTTTGATGATATCTTGATCTATAGGAAATCATGGGAATCACACATATAGCATGTTGATAAGTCCTTGCAACTCTTGAGAGACAACCAATTATTTGTGAAACGCTCCAATTGTGCTTTTAGGGTTCCTGAGGTTGAATATTTGGGTCACACTGTAAGCCAAAAAGGGGAGTGCGAGTTGATCCAAGAAAGTGGGGGCTATGCAAGATTGGCGCCGCCCCAAAACCATGAAGAGCTTGAGGGGATTCTTAGGACTTAAAGGCTACTACAGGAAATTTGTGAAAAATTATGGCAAAATTACAACTCCCCTTACTTCATTCCTTGAAAATAATGCCTTTGTTTGGAATGATGTAGCGACATAGGCCTTTGTTGCTTTAAAGGATGACATGTGCATTACTCCAGTATTAGCGGTGCTTGACTTTAATAAGACTTTTGTCTTGGAATGTGATGCCTCAGGCAGAGGTCTCAAAGCAATATTGATGCAAGAAGGACACCCCTTGGCATTCACCAGTAAGCAATTGTGTGACTGCAATTTGGGAAAGTCCACATATGAGAAGGAATTGATGGCTATCCTTCATGCGGTGGAGACTTGGAGGCCATATCTCATAGCGAGACATTTTCAGGTCAAAATTGACCATCATAGTCTGAAGTACTTCCTTGAACAATGGTTGTCTTCACTAGAGCAACATAAATGGGTCGCCAAGATGTTGGGGTATCATTATGAGATCATATATAAGAAGGGTAATGAGAATGTTGCTGCTGATGCTTTATCTAGACAATTTGAGGATGGGTCACTCCTTGCTTTATCATTACCAAGTCCAAGATGGCTCAAGGAAGCATGTAGGGATTGGCTAGCAAACAATACTTTAAGGCAGCTCATCCAATGGCTTTAATCCCAACCCACCTTAAAGTTATCATGGAAACAAGATACATTGCGGTATAAAGGGCACATTGTTCTGGCAAAAGATTCAACCCTAAAACAACGAGTTTTAGAGGAGCTACATTTATCATCGATAGCATCCTGTGACGATTGCCAACGAAATAAGGGAGTGGCGGTGAAGATACCAAGGGCATTGCAACCACTACCAATCCCAACACAGATCTGGACAAACATTTCAATGGATTTTATCGCGGGACTCCCAAAAGTGAGCAACAAACCAGTCATCATGGCTCCATGACTAGGATCTAGTTTCTGATAGGAATCTTCAATCCACTCAGAAATTGAAATCGATTCATCTTCAATTGTTCATCCTTTATTTCAGGACACATACTTTAGAGGTTCCATAAACTCTTCCCTTCATACTTGTTCTTTAACTTTTCAACTTTCTCAAGGTTATGAAACTAATTGACTTTCTTCTCGTAATAGTGGGCAGGGAGATATCTTTGCTAAAGTATCACTTTAAAATCCACTCAGAAAATGATTCACTTCAATTGTTCGTCCTTTAGTTAGGACAGATACTTTAGAAGTTCCATAAACTCTTCCCTACATACTTTCTCAAGGTCATAAAACTCATCCACTTCTCATAATAGTGGGCAGAGAGATATCTTTGTATTAAGTATCACTTAAATTGCTTCCATGTAACTTTTCTCTCCCTAAGCTTCTTCACCTGTAGGACATGTACTTTAGAAGTTCCATGAACTTCCCTTCATACTTGCTTACTGACAGTGATCCTTGCTTAAGGTCATGAAACTCATTGACTTTCTTGTTGAAATAGTGGGCAGAGGGATATCTTTACTTGAAGTATCTGTTAAATTGTTTCCACAACTTTTGTCTTCTTCCCCTGCTGGTGATGCTCCTAACATAAGGAAGTTTACCAGTCAGATGGTAGATCACCATTCTCCCCTTCCGACTCCTTGAGTAACCACACAACTGAAAATATTTCTTCATTCCCAACAACCAATCTTTTGCTTTTTTCCCTGTCGTCATTTCATCATCAAACATAGGTGGTTTGGCCATCTTGAATTCTTTTTGAAGACTATCTTACCAGGGCCTTTTCCTCTAACATCTGTCATAAAAGCTCTCTGATGATCCAGATGAAGCTGAATCGGAAGAATAGTTTTAGATCCTTGGAATCTTCAATTAAAATCTTTGCATTGATCCTCTTTATCATTCTTATCCAATTGCTTCTGCATTTCTGTTCAACTCTACAACAATCTATTGTACACATGGCTCTCTTGAGTCTTTGTCATCCTCTCAGTGAGACTTCTGATGGTATTTGCCATGTTGACAGGTACTTAATGATTCTGGTGCCTATTGGAGTGCTCTGCCACATCTGTAGTGTGCTTCAGGCACATTGTAATCTCGTGCATTAAATGAACATCCATGGCAAAATAATTTCCACCACGGTTACTCTGTCGACTTTCAAAATTCTGCCCTGTTGTGTTGTTAATTTCTGAATGAGTTTGTCAGTCTGCAGGTTGGATTGAAGACTTTGAATTTTCTTCCCCGAATTCCACTCTGCTTTGAACTAAGCACTCTTTCTTGTACAACTGACTCTTTTTTGTACACCTGACTCCACTGGGTACAAGTGACTTTGCTCTATAAAACTGACTCTAGTTTCTTCACTAGTCAGTGTTGGGTGTTGGGAAATTTTCTTGATTCTCCTTCTGCTTTGACCTGGATTCAGTTCATTTATCAGTCTGCGTTGTGTTGATTTTAGATCGAAGACTTAGAATTTTCTTCTCAAAATTCCACTCTGCTTTGCTATATATGCTTTACTTTTAACTAAGCACTCTCTGCCATGTACCATCTTCTCTGCTTTGTACAAGTGACTCTGCTTTGTACATTGACTTTGTTTTGTTCAATAGTCAAACTGGGGACTTGGAGAATTTTTCTTGATTCTCTGTACTATGTCTTGAACTGGATTTAGTTTGCTTGTTACTAACTCTGCTTTCTTCCGGGAAGCTATCTCTCTGCCTTAAACTAGAGATATTACCCTACTTGGTCAATCTTTGGAATAAGGAGTTAGGAATTTCTGGAAAATTCCCACTCTGCTAATTCTAAGGCACAGAATTCTGCTTGTTCAAGAGCTGCAAGACTGCCTTTACAATTTATAGGTCTTTGTGTTTACTACTTATAGGTCTCCACCCTCAGCTACCTACAGTGCTTTGCTTCCCTCACAGATTTCGCCTTCCTCACCTATTGGACTCCACCTTCCTCACCAATAGGACTCTGCTTTCCTCACCTCGTTAACTTCACCTTTAATGGCATGTCTTTGACAGGGAGGATGGACTCCGCCTTCTTAAAGTATCAGACTTCCATCCAACTGAGGATTCCGCTCTGACTTTGTTCTAAACACAAAAAAGGAGACTTTGTTTGCATAGAAAATGGGGGGTCTTAGCACTCCTATTAAACAACAAAACAATGGACTCCTAAACTCCGCTCTGTTCACAAAAGTCAGAGATCTTGCAACATTTTCTAGAAACTGCACTCTGTTTGATTTGATACCTAGACCTCTGTACATGTAATTTCACTGAACTGCTTATACTGGAACACTGCCTTCACTCAACAACAACAGTAAAGTCACTACTAATTAGATCCCAAAAGGCCTCAGTATTGCAATTGAAGCTCCAATGCCAGCCTATGGTGTACCGAACCCCTATTTGCTCCTTTGAGGAGGTGGGATACTTACAAGTCAAGATTTACCCCACTTCTATTGAGCTATGGAATTAAATAAATATTAGAGTAATTCATAGCAGCAATAAATTCTAAATGAGGTAAGCAATTCTTAACAGAATTCAATGTAGAATTGCAAGCCATAGACACAGCCAAATAAACTATGACATTTACAGACATATTGCAAAATTTTGCAAGAATTTCATCTAAAATAAAATAGACATGACAGAAAATAACTTTAACGCAAGAGTGTAACAACTCTTATCTCATTAACGTTTGCGGTGCATTGAATGGTTGTTGGGGAACACTTTTTCTCCCAGCCATTGGCAATCGTGTAGCAATTGCTATCCATGAGTTGAGGCTATGAAATGACACCGGCAATGGTCTCTTAGTCACACACAGGTTCAATCTTAGCTCTCAACAATGGAATCTCTCAATAATCTTGCCAACGTACTTGCTGTAACGAGAGAGCATGGCAACACAAGCATATGCAGAGGTAAAGTTGTGGCAATTGGTTTAATAGCCTACGTGCTAGACAAGCAATTGCTTTGCCAGCCTTCTCACTGGTCAAAGGCCCATATTCTGCCATCCTATTCGCTGGAATAAATTGCTGTAAATGCCCACTAGGTTGCCCGACATCTGCCTTTTGCTGCCATCCTTTGGATGTAGGTAAATGGAAATAGCAGATGGATAAGCAGCCTGTAACATGCCCTCTCTCAGCTGGGGAGATACACATCACATAGCCCAACTCTGCTTCCTCCAAAACTCTGCCCCCTGGTCCAAGACTCACAACATAGTCACAGCACATGGACACACTCTAGCAGCAAACGCAAAAATCATCTGTGATGAGGAGGTGGAGTGCGCATCACCCTGGAGGGAGAGTTGATCATGGGATAGGATTGATATTGGGAAAAGATATCCTTTGCCAAGATGAAAAATCATGTTTTAATATTCTTTTCAATGGAACTGATAGGTGGTGGCTTCATAGCTGAACCTCATGTTTACTCCCAAGTATATTTTTCATGCATTGGATTGGTTCCTTGGGGTTCATGTTTCATTAACCAGGGATAGGTTATCTACCTTCTTGCGTTTTCTCTGACCCCCTTTTCCTCATGTTAGCTCATAGTCCTTTCTTATGTTCCCCATTGGCCATTCCATACCTTGTTTTTGTTTGATTTCTCTAGGAACATATGTACATCATTGTTTTAGGCCTTAGTCAAAATTAGACACATATCCTTCTAGTATTTAGTACATATTCACTATAGGGGTCTTGGCCTTGGGCCTTACGAATTTAAAATTTTTTCAAATGAAAGAATTCAATTATGTTTATGAATCCAAAAATGATTACAATATCCACCCGTAGGCTCACATAGTCAATCGGCAAAAATGATCCCCAACTCACCTACCAACTAAGAAAAAACTCAATGAAAGGACCCATTTTATCTGTAAACATCAAAACAGATTCCTAACTGAGAAGGTTATACACAATTGTATTTCTGAATCCAAAGAAGATTACAATATCTGCCCGTAGGCTCACACAGTCAATCGGTGAAACTGATCCCCAACCCAGCTACCAGCTAAGAAAAAACTCAATTAAAGGGCTCATTTTGTCCATAAACATCAAGACAGATTCCTAACTCAGAAGGTTATACATAATCAAGCACATCATCCAATCTCCAGAAAGTCTGGCACATACAGGCTCATAGTCTAGATCTATTAGGAATTTTAGATACTTGCATACTATTTTCTGCATATATACATCATTTCAATAGCGTTGGTACCCTTGACTCATCACCGATGCAAAATTACACATACATACATGACATGACATTTTTACACGATCCACCTTTTTCACATAAATACATGTCTTACGTACAAATGACTCATGTCAAGAATAAGGAGGTCGAGTGGGGTATTACATATAAGCATTGGTTTTATTTATCCTATTTGTCGTGTACCAGGGTTTCGTTTTTTGTGCCAATTTTTTTTTGTAGAGCTCTGCATTTGCTGAAACATATCGCTAACATTTGGTTGCTTCTATGAATAGTAATGGTCCACTGAGTTTCTAGGATGGGGGGTGTTAATGATTGCAGCTTCGTGAGACATTCTCCAGGCCGCACTCCTCGATGGACTGAGCTGGGTTGACTTGTGATGATACTCCTTGATGAACTGAGTTGAGTATGACACTTATCGATGGAGTGATAAGTTGTACAGGGTTGGTGCCCAACGACCCTTGGGTTGTAGCACAAGTGGTTGGGATATTATGGGTTGTAGCCCATCGTCCCTTGTGGTTGTAGCCCTTGTGGACACATCTTGTGGTTGTAGCCCTTGACGATGATGACTCACACTATGTGGTTGTAGCCCTTGACGATGATGACTCACACTATGTGGTTGTAGCCCTAGTTTATTCTAGTGGGTCATAGCCCCTAGAAGAGTTGAGAAGGTCCACATTGGTTGTAGCCATGTGTGACGTGATAAAGGAGACTGATAAGTTGTACTGGGTTGGTGCCCAATGACCCTTGGGTTGTAGCCCAAGTGGTTGGGATATTATGGGTTGTAGCCCATCGTCCCTTGTGGTTGTAGCCCTTGACGATGATGACTCACAATATGTGGTTGTAGCCCTAGTGTATTCTAGTGGGTCGTAGCCCCTAGAAGAGCTGAGAAGGTCCACATTGGTTGTAGCCATGTGTGACGTGATA
Organism: Picea engelmannii; assembly: GCA_009831015.1. Classification (NCBI taxonomy): domain Eukaryota; kingdom Viridiplantae; phylum Streptophyta; class Pinopsida; order Pinales; family Pinaceae; genus Picea; species Picea engelmannii. The sequence continues at coordinate 3,510 of ML855131.1, read as the reverse complement.
AAGGAGACCTTTCACTGTGACGTTAAGAGAAGGAGAAGGCCCCAAGCTTATCACTGAAGACAAAAGGTTCAAGTCGGCCCCTGCCAAGAGACACCACTTGGATGTGACCGTTCACACTTTGGACATGTATATATAGGAGAGTTATCTCTCATTTGTAACACATCACTTGGATATCTTTCTCTCTTGTGTATTTTGCTATATTGGACTAGTGCACTATCTTTTGGAGTTGTAGCGCTATTCTTCTTCTGCTCTTGTATCTTCTCTTGGACAAATATATATATTCTAGTGAAAGGTTGCTGGGTTTTCTTCCCTTGTGCAGAAGGGTTTCCCATTATAAATTCTTGTGTATCTTGTGCATGGTTTTCTTCTTGTGATCCTAGTTATATACTGTAGTTATTGTATATGGTTTATGCTTCAATCATGCTTCTGCTAATATGAAATGGTAAAGAAAGTTAGTAAACGTGAACAAGCATAAAATTCTAACATGGTATCAGAGCATTGTTCTTGAAAGAAGCCATTTGCACAAGTTCGCTAGTCTTCTTTTGCAGTGCGCTATCCCTTTTTTGCAGTTCGCTAGGGTTCCACAACAGCTACACATTTCTTTGTCAAGCTCGATGAGCACTAGTTCCTAAGATGTTGGGACAAATTTCACCATAGGGCAGTTCGCCCTACCCTAGCGCAACCCTTGCAACACTCAGATTGCATATAAATTTTTTTGGGATTTTTCAGTCCTAGGGTTTTTGTAGCCCCTAGTGGAAGATAGTCTTGATGGAGACGCTAACTTCAACTCGTGGAAGTCTAGGTTACTCATCACCATGGAAGAGAGTGATCTGATAAAGTTTGTGGAGGAAGTTTTGCCAGAACTAGATGATGCTTCAGAGAAGTCTCAGTGGAAGAAGAATGATGCAAAAGATAGAAATATCATTATCTACTCTGTGAAAGATCACTTGATTCTGCACATCCCCAAACTAAAGACAACTAAAGAGATGTTTGACGCCTTGAAGAAGTTGTTTGAGAGCAACAACACCAACAGAGCTATTGCCTTGAAACACCAGCTTCAGAATGTCAAGATGACTAAGGCAGATACAATTGCCACCTTCTTCATGAAGATTTATGAGATCAAAGATCAATTGGGCGCCATTGGAGAGATCATCTCAAATAGAGAACGTGTCATGTTGACTCTTAATGGTCTTCCAAGTTATTGGGATCCATTCATTTAGAGTATTAATGGGCGATCCAAATTGCCTAAGTTTGATCGGTAATGGGCAGATTGTACTCAGGAGGAGACCAAACTTGCAACTAGAGGTGTGCAAGGTTCCCATCATGATGAAAGTCAAGTCCTTGCCTCTCATGCAAGGAAGGGCAAAGGAAGAGGAAGAGGTTTCGGCAAACCATTCAAAGGAGGAAAGTCCAGGCCAACTCTTGAGCATAAACGAAGGATCTTTCAAAGATTCAGTGCTTCAAATGTGAGAAGTTTGGCTACTATGCCAGACACTGTTCTTTGTGGAAGAAAGGAAAGCAACATGCCTCCACTGTTGATGTTGACCGAGAGCCACCCCAGAAGAAATCAAGGAAAGCAAACAAGGACGTTGAGGAGTTCTTCATTTCAGCCCTCTCAGGTACGGTTCCTACTAGTAGTGATATTTGATTGATTGATAGTGGTGCTTCCAGACATATGACTGGATATAGAGAGCACCTTACAGATCTAGTAGAGAAAGACTCTCGGTTGCATGTTGTACTTGGTGATGATGCCAGATATATTGTGAAGGGATCTGGGGCCACTTCCTTCTAGCTAGACTCTGGTACCCCGCTTCATTTGAGTGATGTATTGTTTATGCCGGGGATGAGAAGGAACCTTGTTTCTATTTCAACCTTGGAGGACAAAGGCTACAAGGTTGCCTTCTCTGATGGAAAGGTTCTTGCATGGCACAAGAACTCTAGTATGGAATCACCCTGTGTGATTGGTGTTCGAGAAGACATTTTGTACAGATTGACGGTTCGACCAGTTCAAGCCCTGGTGCATGATTCTATCAGTTTGAGTGAGTTGTGGCATAGGAGACTTGCTCATTTGCATTATAGATCTCTTCTCTCTTTGGGGAAGATGGTGACAGGTCTTCCAGAGCTTTGTGTAGAGCATGATGACATTTGCAGAGGTTGTTCTTTTGGCAAGAATGCAAAGGGGTCTTTTCCGAGCAGTGACACCAGATCCAAAGGGATCTTGGACTTGGTGCATTCAGATTTGTGTGGGCCTATGATAGTTGCTTCCTTGAGTGGATACTTGTACAATGTGATCTTCGTTGCTGACTACTCCCATAAGACTTGGATTTATGTCTTGAAGTCCAAGGAATCTGAAGAAGTTCTTGGCATGTTTCAGGAGTACAGAGCACAGGTTGAGAACCTGAACGGAAAGAAGATCAAGATAGTGAGATCAGATAATGGAGGAGAGTACACCTCCAAGGGTTTCTGTGATTTCTGCATTGAGGCAGGGATCAAGAGGGAGTACACCTCCAAGGGTTTCTGTTATTTTTGCATTGAGGCAGGGATCAAGAGGGAGTACACTGTTCCTTACAACCCTCAGCAGAATGGGGTTGCAGAGAGAAAGAACATATCCATTGTTGAGGCAACTAAGACTATGATTCATGATCAGAGTTTGCCTATGTTTTTGTGGGCAGAGGCATCCATGACCGCTGTGTATGTTAAGATTTTGAGGAACATGACTCTCGAGGAGGCTTTCACTGGGGTGAAGCCTGAGGTTGGACACCTTAGGATATTTGGGTAATCTGTATACATTCACGTACCCAATGAGAAAAGGACGAAGTTGTTGAAATAATGTAACTGCAAAGAGTATTCTTATTCTTATTGTTATATTATTCATAGGATCAATCCCCATTGTGGATTGATCATGTCAGTTATTGTATTAGGACCAAATCCCCTTTTGCGGATTGGTCAACAGACAATTGTAATAGGCAGAATAAGAAGTCGACCCCAACAGTTATTATTGAGACCCAGAAATATAATAAAGGTGGGTTTACCCACCCAGAGTGAGAAGTCGACCCTGCTAGTGAAGACACTTCACATGTGCCAGACTTGTATATATAGAGAGGCTAGCGCCTCACTTTGACACACAACACACTTGCTCATTTCTAAGAGGCAAGTTGCGACTTACCAGTTGGAGAGAGGGAGAAGAGTGGCACATCTTTTGGGGAGGACTTTCTGTATTGGTTTGAGTTATCTCTTGACATTGTATTGGCAATTTATGATAAGGAAGTTTTTGCTGGGTTTTCTTCCCCTAGAGGGTTTCCCAGGATAATGCTGTGTCTCTTGTGAATGTGTATTTCTCAGTGATCTTGTTCTTATGTTGCTCTTTTCTATTGAAATGCAAAGAACTATAATAATGGCATAAAACATTAACATGGTATCAGAGCCAACCTGAAGGAAGCATATTTCGCAAGAGAAAAACGTCACTGTTGCAGTACTTGCAAATTAGGGTTTTTCAAAAGTGAAGCTTTT
>ML855129.1:6245-34723 GCA_009831015.1 Picea engelmannii | reverse complement strand
CTCAGTTATATTTCCAACACATTATTCATTGTAACTTCATAAACATAATCTTCAATCAAAGGAGCCTTTAAACCATATCATTTATTAGTATGATAAAATATTTCCTTTACTGTCTTGGAGAATGACTTCTTTGTATTCTTTTGAAAATTGGAAACTGTGATTTTGGCATCCAATTGTGCATATTTGGGAGGGTTCACAGATTCCATGGAAACAACAGTTTCAACAATCCAGTCATCAATAATGACACCCTTCTAAACACTAGAATTAACATTTTGTGTGACCAACACAAGACACAATGTTTCATATCCTTTAAGAGGGAACTGTTACTTTCAAAATCAATATCTAACCAATCATCTGTAGGCTTAGTTTCATGGGAAATAGATTTGATAAAAAGATACAACTCATTGTTAGGAAGATCCTTTATAAAACAAGGAATTCCCTCACCTCTGTAAAATTTGTTTCCATCATGCATGAACAAAATTATCATTCTCTTTGATGTCAATTTTAAGTGTCAGTGTTGTCCCAAAGATCATGTGATAATTATATTGTTGGGAACATTGTCATAGAAAGAGATATCAACTCCTTCATTCCCCAAAAATAACTTGGCATCATAGACATAACTATTGTGGATCTAATTCATACATCTAATCCCTGTGACAATCTTGGGTTCTGTAATAGAAAGTGGAAAATCATCTTAATAACTATGTGGATCATCCTCAAATATCACAGTATTCCTATCTATTATATATGATCTGTGGAATACCCCAACATCATATGATTTCTCGGTCATCAATAAATGTGAACTCTCAGCAAGTTGAAAATCAAGCACTTAAGATGGTATATAGAAGGACATGTATCATAAATGCATGTTCCTCAAAACCAATCAAGGGCCCTATGTTCAATGCATCATAAGCATGGATTTAAGTGTAGAACATCAATTTGTTTTTGTATATAGAAGGACTTGTATCATAAATGCATGTTCCTCAAAACCAATCAGGGGCCCTATGTTCAATGCATCATAAGCATGGATTTAAGTATAGAACATCAATTTGTGTTTTTTAATTTTATTTTCATCCTTGTTATCACACAAGTTGTAGGTTGGGAAAATCCTGACCCAACCACCAAAATGGAGACAAATTAGAGAGCACCTACCAATTGTCACATTAGGCGGGTGTTCCCATCACTTTAGAGGTGAGGTAGTCACCTCAAGGGGGGAATCACAATGATCCTAGGGAGGATTGTGATGAAAAAGTGAGATGTATGAATGGATTCCCCTAAAGTTCAAGTTTCTAGATGCAAAGGGAACTTGGAAATGAGTCTTGAGGGTTGCTTGAGGTTTCCAATTCTTTGAGTGGCATGCCAAGAGAGAATAGTTGCCCGAGACACAAGGAAAACCAAGTATATGGTGCAATATGTTAGGTGGAAAAGAAAGTTAATCTTTTTGTCCCTAATTGCAGAAAAAATCAATGGTATATATCAGCATGGTAAAGATAATAGAGTCTGCAAAATAAGTGCTAAGATTCTAGTTGAATCAACAAGAGACAAGCTAGTAAATACTAGTTTAACTCAAGAATGAATGAGCAAGACTTTAGAATAAAATCAAGGTTATCATATAATATCTCTGTAGTGAAATTTATCAGCCTTATGGATGTAGAAATCCAAGCCTTATAACATAAAATTTAACCAACAAAAATAACAGTAAATTAGCCTAAAATATGTGCCTATGTTAGTAGTTTGTTAGGCCAAAGTTTTAGCAATTTTCTAGGGTTAGTTTAGGAGTTATATAGTTTTATAGGGTTAGATATTTGCAGCCCTAATGGCTACAGGTTATTTTTATTACAACATAATTTTTTAGTGGATGAAAGGGGATGCCTCAATTAGGAAAGATAGCCTAAGGATCAAGGAACAAAACCCAAGTGATAGAACTTCAAAACTTCATCTTTTCATGTTTACCAATGCAATGTTTTATTTCTACAATGCAATGAATAGTGCCTTTGATCAATGGGTTAATGGGGTCAAAAGTAAAGAGATAGAGATACTACCTCATTGGGGTATAAATCCTCTTATTCCCCAAGGAAGGTAACCTACCTAGGGTTTGGTCTAAGTGGTGTATGTCCTTATACTTCCTTAGCAAACCCTTGAAAACAATAATTCTATGCTTAAATTTATGGTGGAGCTAAAGAAGGGGTGTATGAACTTATACTCCCTACCTATCCTTAGCAAAACATTGACCTTGAGCTTGAATTAAAAATGATATCAACAAGTAAAATGTCTTACCAATCCAAATAGCAACAAGATAAACCATAACATGCCAACATAAACCACCACAAATAGCTATAAAATACCTCCAAGAGATAACACGTCATCATGATGTATTCCATAACCAAAGAGAACACCATACTGTAGCACAAGAGAACAAAAATCTTGAAGGTAGCAAAAATTTCAGTCCTTAGCTCTTCACAATGGGAGAGTTATGTTCCAAATGAGATTTCATGATCTCTTTTATAAAAAATGTCTATCACATAGTTTGTCCACTTATAAAGGGTAAAAAATAATATATGGGGTCCACAACGCTTATGTTACCCCTTGCATAAAAATAATATTAAACAATTCATCTTAAAATTCACTTTTACACCAAAAAAAACCCTAAAAAAAGATGATGTCACCCCTTTAGGGGGTGTTTTGGCACTTGAGAAAGTCGTTGGAGAAGATGTGGAAGTTTTTGGGGCTCTTTTAGCCTCCTCATCATGTGCTAATACTTATCCATGCCTCATCTAGTGAAAATATTCCAAGTGTCAATGTGCAATCCCTCCATCACCATCAAACCCCCTTAAGCATGACGTCAACCTTCAAAAGATGATGTTTTTCCTCTCCGAGGAAAATATTTTGGTTTCTAGGGGCTAGATACTATCCTCCATGATGTCAAGTAACCCTCCAAAGGAATCTCTTTGTGATCCGGTGTGTGGGCCTACCAAATCCAACATGTGGTCTACTTGCCCCATGGAAGCCCAAGCTAAGCTTATTCTCCCAAAATTGGCCACCAAGCAAGGTCCTGCAAAATAGAAGTCCACGCCATCCAAATATCTCAATTCAAATATATAATGACAAGTATAAACCACATCTAATAAGAAAGGAACCTAAACATGTGCATCAAAAATACCTCATCACATTAAACAAATGCTCAAAACCTATACAACTAACCAATTTTTAAGTATGGGAGGGGTGTCATAGGAGTCCTATTGGGTAGAACAAATCCCTTAAGTAGGATATTCTTCCAAGGGTGGAGCTTCAAAGTTATGTAGTGGGTGATGAGGTGGAAGAGGTTTAGACTTCATAGGTCATTGAGTTTCATGACATACAAGGGCTCGTATTATCACATTTGTGGGTGCCTTTTTAGAGGGTGTGTGGCACCTTCATTTGCAATTCCTTTTTTCCCATAACATATTATTTCTATTCTTTGTTTATTTTATGTTTTAAGGAATTATTTGAAGGCCACTGTATTGGCGTGGTGTCCAAATAATGAAAGTGTCACTCACAAATAACTATCATAAATGAGAAGGTTGTCTCACGATGAGACCCCCTTTCTCTTAGTTGTGTAACTGAGAGCCACTACCCTAGCTTGGTGACCATATGATGGTAATTTCATACCACTAAATACCCATGACCATGATAGTTTGTCTCATGATGAGACCTCCCATCCTCCAGCTAACCACCTAAGAATTTATTATCATTAAATTTTGTAGGTCCCCCTTTTCTTATAGAGAAGTGTTTCATTACTTTCTCGGGGATCCCTAAGCCAAGCATCTGGAAGTTTAATATCTAGAATTTTATATTTTTAGCCAACAACAATCCCTATGGGCCTTCGGCCATTTCTTCCCATGAAATGAGGTACATTCCCTTCTTGGGTCACTAAGGTCAAAGGACCTAGAAGAGGACAATATCATGGGAGTGTAATGAGAAGAAAGTAGTGAGTATGGTCGGGAATGGTACGATAACCCCTTATGGGACCCCTAGTCACAAACCTTCCCCAAAGTTTGGCCACTTACTAGGAAATCTATGACACTCACCAAGGTGAAACAATGTCAAAGGAATAATGTCCAAGCAGGTGTTCTATAATAAAAAGTATCTCAAATACAACATGTTCAAAATTCCTTAATATTAGGGTGATTACCTGCCACGATACCTGACTTGTATCATATGGAGAAAGACTCGTGTTCCTTCCAGAAGCTAGATGGTGTGGTGGATGCACTGACAATGGATCAAAATGTGCTGATAAATAAATATTTCGTATGTGCAAGTGGACATTGTTGGTCATGTGATCTCTCGGCACTCCATATCTGCAACTTGAGGGCCTCAAGACATGATCTCCTTAGTTATCTCATAAAATGGGGATAAAAATATCGTCAAAACTTACTCATCATCAGAGCTCTGACACCCGCTTACCTATGTTGGTATTGCGATGATTTCTTGGTAGATCAAACCTATCCATGAAATGCCACGTGTCAAACTTTTTTGTCGAACATACAAAATCTAGATATGGTCTTCGTAGTTGCGATGCTAAGTTTTGATGAAAATTAGGTGGACTAAATCTCTCCACACCTGGCACATGGTAGGTTTGTACGTCAAAAGTACAATAGTTGGATATGTTTTTCAAGGGTGAAATGAAGCAAATCAAAAGAATATTCAGAATCGTGTTCATCGGAAGTTTGTTGTTTAGTCTTCGAAATGTCGTTGGGAAAATGTCGAAAATTATGCCAAATGTACTAATGTGTATAAATAAATATCAAAGTGGAATATGGAATATCACTTGGGTCTTTCCATGGGGTTAAAATTACATACAAATATAAGAGAGTGTCTAAAGAGTTATTGTCAATTTTCACATGCAACACTATGTGATTAATTTCATATATGAAAATTTCTTCCTAGTGATCTAACAGTAAAAACATAGTTGTTATCACTGAACAAATTTACATTGAAATTATTGACTAAAAACATGTGTAGCAGAAACACAAATATCAGAGATGAATCATCAATATACATGAGACACAATTCTAGTTACGTAATCTTGTTAACATTAGAAATCCCAAGGGAAAAAAACATCCCTCCCAGTTAATACAATATCACCAAAAATCTCAGGACAACCTTGTCCTCAAAAGTCATCAAAACTAAGAACAACCTTTTTCTCCAATGACCATATAAATCAGAAAAGAAAACCTTGGCAATATATGGAAATCTTCTCTGCACGTGAATCTACTATAGACCACCTATATGACCTTCTAACATCTCATGTTGGCTTGTATGGATCTATACCTGCCCATAAAATCAAATACGTGATTCACCTTAACCCATAGACATGCGTTGTTTGCTCCACTGCAAATCGTGTATACCCTATATGTGATTTTTCCTTTTGCAACCCACAAATATACATGCTTCATCCTCCTACAAATTGTGTATTGTATTAAAAAAATTCTCCACGCGTGTGGCCTTCGCTTCTCTCTTCAGGGCGAGATTCACCACCTTGCAAACTTTCCCTTTGCTAACATCACAAATCCTCCTATCACAAGTGCATACTCAATTATTCTAACTCCATCATGTCTCCACACACTCTACATGATATGTAATGTCACATTGACCTCTCTTCTTTATATACAATCCTTAGGGGTCAACATAGAATCCCCTCCACAACTCAACATAAAATTAGTATTTCCTTATGGGTGATAAGCCCCAACACAAGCCCACAAATCCCATCACCAAACCCATGAATAACCCACTCAAATCCAAGGGGGTTTTCACCAAAATGAAAGTGCGATTTGGTTCCCATGATGATTCTCACATGCCCAACACTTAGGTTTATGTGATAATACTTCCCTGAAGCTACAAAAATCAACACTCCCTATTAGAAAGGAAGGTATTCTCACCATAGTCCACAATAGGGAATTCCTCCCGATGCTACCAAAGCATAAACACTCCCTCTTAACGAGGGAGGAATTCCATCCTCCGGCATCACCTAGAAGTAGCTCTGTCTCCTGCACTGGATCCTCTACCAAAACTTCTCTCCAATTTTCTTTATTGGTTTCTCCCTCTATCACTAAAAAAAATCCTACTCTCTAATCCTCCTAACTAGTTTCATCCTTGGTCACTGAAGAAAATCTTGTTGTTTGACATGATCCCATCCTGGAAGACACCCTGCTCCTAGAATACTCCTACCTATGAGCCTCCTATGTAACCTACCTCGCCATATCAATCCATGACACCATCCTAACAGTCTTGGAAGATGCCTCTCTCCCATATGGGACTGAAGTTTGGTTCCCATTGAACGAATGACTCTCCCTCTGAGCCTCCTGACTCCCTCTAAAGTTAGATTCCCTCTTAGTCTCTTGACTTCCTATGAATTCAGAATCCCTCTGAATCCACTAACTCCCTCTGAATTCATACTCCCTTTGATTTTTCACAACCTCCATGGCTACCTTCTCTCTCTGTACATCTGTTGTTGGTGGGGCCACTTGCCTCACCACTAGTGGAGATACCTTCTCCCTCTGTGTTAATAGTGGGGCCACCTGCCTCACCATTGGTGGAGCTACCTTCTCCTCCTCTGAACATGTACTAATGGTGGGGCCACTTTCCACACCACTAGTGGAGTCACCTTCTCCTCCTCATCCATATCATCCATGGACACAAATTGGGTCTCCTCCTAAATAAAATCAATCCATATCCTCTCAAACCCTGGAAACATCTCTCGTTCACAGATCCAATGCAAAAAGGGTTCCCAAAACCTGGTAAGACCAATTGAACATCCAATAACACATGTCCATCCTAAAACAACATTACATAGTCATAATCCTCAATCCTTGAGGCTGAGAACACACCCTTGGAACCCATGGAACATTTTCCACTCGCAACACACCCCTTGACTCCATATGGAATACCACTACTCCATATCCCTGTAATACATGCTTGGTCCTCCTTCCAAGCTCCTCATACATACTTGAGTCAGACACTATGAAAATCACGAACAAATATTGTACCCCTGTCATGTTCCTTTGGCTCCCACTTCATCAGAACCACGAAATCCTCCAATGCAAGCATCCTTCTTACCTAAGTCATGACCATCCAATGAGCTTCTACCCAATTCCATCATCCAACTCACCAAGAAAATATTTGTGTCTGCACATGCTACCATTGATCATGTATCCTCGTATGAATAGTCCCAAGATACGGTTGGACACTCAATCTATTCCACTCTAGACCACTACAACTCATCTCTGCAAATGTCCTCATCCTCCTGGGTCAAATACCTCATACATTGTCATACCTCAACAATGTGAAACTCTCCGGCCCAATGAAGACTCTATATCATCAACATGTGATACACACAAAACTATCTTGCCCGTGCCAAAGCATATGAGTTGCACCCATCACAACTCACTATGACAAGTCACCGGAAGTCCATCCATAGGGATGGAAATTTTCCACACAACATACTATTGTGATCCAGGCTCTCCGCCAATCCACCAGAACTCCCAACCTGCCACACCACCAAGCTACAATAGCCCACAAATCCTTATCTGGACAGTCTGCTCCATGTCTCAAACTAGATACCATCTAACTTGTTTCCACCAACAACCATCATTGTAGCTCCCTCTCAAATATAACTCCTTAGCTCCCTCAGAGTTGTCACATGTGACCTTCCGGGAATAAGAACAAGAACAAGAAAAACACTCCTCTAGTGTTGTACCCCAAATGTGTCTCAATATTATCCCCTTCTCTTCATATCCCAAGCTCTGAAAGCATGTCAATTTTCACATGCGGTTATCTATGTGACTAATTTCAGATCTAAAAATTGCTTCCAAGTGATCTAATAGTAAAACCCTAATTGTTATCACTGAACAAATTTACATTGAAAATATTGACTGAAAACATATGCAGCAGAAACACAAAGATCAGAGATAAATCATCAATAAACATGTGACACAATTTTAGTTATGTAATATTGTTAACAACAGAAATCCCGAGGGAAAAACTAGCCCTCCCATCCAATACAATATCACCAAAAAATTGAGGACAACCTTTTCCTCCAAAGTCACCAAAACTGAGAACAACCTTGTTCTCCACTGATCATACAAATCATAATAGAAAACCTCAACAATATCTGGAAATCTCCTCTGCACATGAATCTTCTATTGACCATCTATACAACCTTTTGACATCACCTGTCAGCCTATACAGATTTGTACCTGCCCAGAGCCTCAAATACATGTTTCACCTTACTGACAACCCATGGATATATGTTGTTTGCTCCACTTCAAATCACATATAACCCATATGTGACTTTTCCTTTTGCAATCTGCATATATACGCACTTTGTCCTCCTGCAAACTGCATATTGTACAAAAAAATCACTCCACACATGCGACCTTCTTCACTTCTCTATTCAGGGATAGATTCACCACCTTCCAGACTTTCCCTTTGTTGAGATCACCAATCCTCCTAGCACAAGTGCAGACTCACTTGTTCTAGCTCCATCATGTCTCCACACACTCTACATGACATGTAATGTCACAACGACCTCTCTTCTTTACATACAATCCTTAGGGGCCAACAAAGAAGTTGCTCCACAAGTCAACATCAAATTAGGATTTCCTTGTGGACGTGAAGCCCCAACACAAGCCCACAAATCAAATCACCAAACCCATGAAACCTCCACTCATATCCAAGGGGTTTTTCACAAAACACAAAGTGTGATGTGGTGCCCATGATGATTCCCACATTCCCAACACCTAGGGTCATGTGAGAATACCTCCCCGCAGCTACAAAAATCAACAGTTATGCCATGGACATAAAAATGAATGCAAATTTAAGAGTGTCTAATGCATTGTTAATTAATTCAAAATTTCAATTCCCATATCCTTTATGCTCACAAATAGAAATCCAAATCTAAGAGTTTGAGAGGCTAGCATTTAAACTATATATTCTTTAATTTTTTTGAGAGTCACTAATCTATAGAAGTTCCATATATACTTGTTGGCACCTTGATTTCAATTTTGGGACTTCTACATGATGTTAGAGGTTGCATGCCTTGTTTTCGAGTTGTGGTTTATGTTGGTAAAATGCATGCATGTTGCTTGTGCACTGCACATAAAGGTTTCTTGCATGTCTTTAAAGAAATGATTTTTTCAATGGTTGTGCCACTTTGTAACCGACCTAAGATGTACATATAAGGGTAGAGAGGGAATAGTTGGGGGTGAGTAAATTACAAGTGAATGAATATATTTTCCTATTATTATATATAGTTTTATACTTTATCAAAATACTCACCAAGTCTTCACAATGTTTTATAATTTAGTGAAAGATTCAACAATATTGTACAAGATTTTATAATTCAGTGAAAGATTCACCAACATTTTACAAGATTTTATAACTCAGTGAAATATTCGCCAAGATTTTGCAAAATTATATAATTCAATAAACGATTCATCAAAATATTATATATTCATATTATATTAATGATAAAATAGCCTTCAAATTATCCTATGTGCCATGGGGATTCACCCATTATATTCATATTATATCAATGATAAAATAGCCTTCAAATTATCCTGTGTGCCATGGGGATTCACCCATTTGTTATACATATAAATTTAGGAGGCATTCTTAAAATTTCCCCTGTTTCATACCACTGTAGAAAACGTTGTGGGAATTTCACTACTTGAGCATCCACTATAAGATAAATATGTAAACATAAAATAATAAATAATTTTGAACAATATAAATGGAGATCAAATAAAAAACCATATATCCCACATATATCTAAATAATAATGCATGAAGATGCTCTAAAACGTCTATACGACCAAAATACCCTTAAGGTAGGGCTCTACCATACAAGAACAATACACGAATTATTTAATACATGTATTCCTCTTACATTCAATAAATATTTATAGAGGTTGTTACTCTCTCTAGAAGCTTCTAACTATGAGTAGATACATCAAATCTAGTTTCCACTAAATGACAATATGTCCTTTCCTATTTAATGATTAAATTATGACTATAGATAAGCACGAATTCCATATTTATAATAACAATATATATGGAACTATAGGTACATAATAAGGTCAATATGGGCTAGGGGGTCATGGTTCAATGGGTTACTAGATCAATCGTGGTTGACTATGGTCAATGGGAGTGGAGGGTGATGGGTTAATAAGGTCACCAGGTCGTCAATTTTATGCATGATGATATTTTCAATGCATGTGGTCAAAGGATTAAAAAATATAATTTGGTACAATATTAGTAGGAGAGTTGGATAAGGGTCAGTGGGTCAATGCAATAAAAATGTTGAATCATAGATAATATGGTCTCTATAGTAAATATTGTAAACAAACTTAAACCAATTATGGTCAACAACAATTGATATGGTTGATGGTGGTGAAGGTTATTTCTTTACTAAGATTATTGGGTTGAGGAGTTAGTGGATTAGGTGGTTAATGGATTAACATAATATAAGTGAGCAAGACGTTAGTGGGAGAGTGAGTTATGGTTCAATGGTTCAATGCAGTAAATATGGTGAACCATAGTCAATATGGTTAACAAATGTAAGCCAATGATGGATTCTATGGTTGATGGTGGTGAAGGGTTATTGACTTATTGATATTAATAGGTCTGGGGGTTAGTGGATTAGGTATTTAGTGCATTAGTTTCTGGGTCAAGGGTATGTTGCTAGTTATGGTAGGTGATTGATGTTGACTAATAATCGACATTAGTTAGCATTTTTCAATATAGGTTAGGGAGTTATGGGTTGATGATTATTAGATCAAATGGTGGTCAACCATGAACTACTATCATTCCACCATGGTGAATAAGGTTAATTGTGGTCAACGATGATCCATACGGTCAATGAGAGTGAAGGCTTGATGGGTTATAAGGGGGTCACTTGGTTAGGAGACTTGTGGATGATGAGACTATTGGGATAATGGTTTAATGGAATATAAGTTGGAATGAAGTTAAGGGAAAGTGGGCTTGAGGTCATTTGGTCAATGCAGTTATATGGTGGACCATAGGTAATATGGTATATATAATCAATATGGTCAATAGAGGTCAACCATGGTCAATGGAGGTGAATGGAAGTTCATATGTTTGATGATGGTCAATGGATATTGAGTCATTGACATTAGTAGGTCGAGGGGTTAGTGGATTAAGTTTTTAATGGGTTAGTTCATAGGTCAAGGGTAGGTGGCTAGTTATGGAAAGTGATCGATGTTGACTAATATTCAACATTAATTAGCATAGGTCAATGTGGGTTAGGGGTTTATGGGTCAATGATTTACTAAATCAACCATCATCAATTATGGTCAATAATGATATGCTATGGTCCAGCATGGTCAATAAGGTTGACCATGGTCAACGATGGTTCATTTGGTTACTGAGGTTGGAGGGTTGAGGGGTTAATTGGGTCACTAAGTTACACATTTTATGGGTGATGGGATTATCAAGATATGTAGTATGTAGATGAGTGGAATATAAGTAGGAATGGAATTGGTGGGAAAGCAGGCCAATGGTTAGAGGGTCCAAGTGATTAATATGGCGAACTATAGTGAATATGCTCTAAATGGTCAATATGATCAACAAAGGTAAACTATGGTCAATTATAATTGGTATGGTTGATGATGGTAAATGATTATTGAGTTAATAGGATTATTTAATTATCACATGGGGGGGGGATAGTGGATTAGGTCATTAATAGGTTTGGTCATGGGTAAGGGATAGGTAGCTAGTTGTGGCAAGTGTCCAATGTTCATTAATGGTCGACATTAGTCACCATATATCAATATGAGTTATGGGGTTATGCTTCAATGAGTTACAATATCAATCATGATCAACAATGGTTAATAATGGTTGATTATGGTCCACTATGGTTCATTAGATCAACCATGGACAACAATGGTCAATAGTGATGTTGTGACATTGTTAGTGGGTAAGGGATGTTGGGGTTAGTGTTTCAATGCAATTAAATCATATGGTGAAGTGTGGTGAATATGGTCTATATAGTCAATATGGTCAACACAACTCAAACATGGTCAACGATGGTCAACAACAATGATTGTGGTAGGGGTCATAAGGATCAAGGGGTATACTAGTGTAATATTTGTTACAGGTGATTATATGAGAATTCACAATGGTTAGGAGTTATAATGTGTATGTCATCATAATGGTTAGGGATCAAATTATGTTAATGGGTTTCTTTGATTTGAGAGTATAAATGGTATATGATCATAGTGCTAAAAAAGGGTGATTATATTGGTAGTCATGGGGGTTAGTGGGAATAGACTTAAGGGGTGGTTATATTGGTATTCATGTGGGTTAGTAGGATTAGAATTGTGTACTTGTTCATAATAGTTATAATATGAACAATAAATAGTAAATAATATTGACTATGACATGGGGGGGAAATGATTTGAATCTTTGTGGAAGTAGTGGCACTGTTACTACTTCACCAACCAACCAAGCCCCCATTAATAAATTATTACTTATTATTTATTATTTTTATGTTAATATGATTAGTGTTTATGTTTATTTGGTGTCAAAATAAGATCTAACAAGATTTTGAACATAGGGTTATTGTTTTTTCCCATAAATATGTATATTCGATTGATAGACATTGTGATAGATGATATTTCAAGTCACTTTAAAAAACATTTCTTACCAATTTTATAATGTCCAATGCTAAGACTCTTAGTCACGGAATTTACCATTTTGATGGGGTCTCCGAGTAGAGATATCTATTACATATTTTTAGAGTGGTAATTCATTCAAAATATTGTAGTGAGATTTGCATCTAATTTTAAAAGTATAGGTATTAAATGTTTTTGGATTGGCTCAATTTTATTCCAAGTTTCATGGGAAATGGTGAGAGCCCAAATATAAATTGACGGCTAACGAAAGTGTTGAAAATCATTTTTTTCTAACCCAACACTCACAAAGTTCAACATTTCTACATTTGTTTTCAAGACCATAAAAGACATTCCAACCACCATTTATTTTGTTCTCATTATTTTCTTGCAGAGTTGGTTATAAGCCTTCACTACAAAAGTCGTTGCATTTTTATTTGAAGAAGGCATGGTTTCTTCCTGACATTATAGTTCTATTCTAAATGGTAATTGAAGTCAATGCCCAAGTATTTGTAAGATTTTACTTCTTTGATTGTGTTATCACTCTATAAAATTTGAGGATACATTTTTTCATATATTGATTATCAAAATATTGATTTTTTGAATATTAATGCTAAGTTGATAAATTTGGAGAGTTTGTGAAAAACTTTCATATACTTGGGAAAACCACCCATAATTTTTACAAGAGGAACAATATTATGGTCATATAAAATAAGGATGAAAATAAGTTCAACCATGTTGATACCAATTCACTCATATTATAAGTATTGCACAATTTTATCAAAACATGCCTCAAATTAGGTGGAAAAAATAAAAACTCACGACTTGAAGCATGCTTTCATAGTTTCCTAATGTGTTTAATATTAAATAGTTAGATTTAAAAATAATTGTTTTCTTAAAATACTTACATAATCTTGAACACTCAAGGTTTATTTAAAAGGAGAAGATCATGTACAACAATTTATGGCAAATATTCCATAGTAACTAAGCCATTAAATAAATAAAAAATATTAATATTTTTTACTAGGTATTTAAAAACAAATTATACAAAAGAATGGGTAAGATGTTAAATTGTAATGGAGGTAGTCTTAGTAATAACCACAAGGGAAATTGACTCTTGCAGATACTAATGATGAAGGGAAATGGAGGTAGTCTTAGTGATAACCACAAGGGAAATTGACTCTTGCAGATATTAATGATGAAGGGAAAGGCTAATACTTTGTTGGTCTTGAGTCTTGCAGATACTAATGATGAAGGGAAAGGCTAATACTTTGTTGATCTTGGAGTAACGCCTAAAATTGCTTTTGATTAGCTAAGAAATTGTCTTCCTCGAACCTAAGAAAACAAGCCAATGATCTTAAGACCCACAAAAATTTAATAAGAGAGAGAGCCTTCCTTCTTACAAACCACTAGTAAATCATAGCCTTCATTTTTACAAACCATCAATAAATCATTTCAAGTGGTCTGGTTGTTCTGGAATAAAGATGACCAGTAAACCCGCATTCACAAATAACAAACAATAATAACTATCCTTACTACCAATTGACAACTAAATTATCACATACTCTACTCTTTCAACACCCAATACTTTTAAAAAATAAAAGTATTAAAAAGAAACTATGTGATGTTAAAAACTGAACTGATAATAGCTAAAATAAATAACAAGTGAATGCGCAGAAAAAATAAAACATGACCGTCATATCCACAAATGTCAAGACGTTTATGCAAACAAGCCCATGAAAAGCCCCAATGTGCGGAGAAGATCCGCAGGTTCAATGAAACTGTCGTCGGCCAGTTCAGTCATGAAGGTGAAAACTATAAAATCATAATTCAATATGTCTTGATGGGAGGATATCCAGGAAAAAAAATCTTGTTACCTATATACATGTTTCATTAATTACAAAAAAACAAAACAAAACACGAAGATCGAATTCATTGAATCTTTCAGCAATATGCATATGTTCTTTTACCAGTAAAAGATGGTGATGTTGTCATTAGAATTTTTAGTTTTTATACTTTGTTTTAAGTTATTTATTGAAAAATTAAGTAGAATAATAATGGTCAATTTTTTGAGATTATAGTTTAATTTTTCTAGTTATGGAATTTTATGTATAATTGATTGTAAGCGAGGAAATTGGGGCAGGGAGAGAGATGATTAAAGCCCGACCATAGGAAGAGTAGGATCCAGAATTTCCAGCAAGGAGAAATCTGGACTGTTCGATTGTTAGTAGATCGAATCTAGACTATTGATCAAGATCTGGAGGGAGAAATCCTATGCAGGAATCCAGGCTATCAGATCGGGTACCAAGCCCACAACAGCCATTATATAGTGGTTAGAAAAAAAAAATGAAGAATTATGACCTTCCGCCAAACAGTTCATCAAAACAAACGAGGGTTGTTGTAGAGGTGGTTACTACAGCGGAGACCCCAGATAGGATGCAAACCTAGGTGGTAGACCAACCTCTCAACTGAAGACATGGAAGATCTGGTGGACTTGGCATGGGTTGACGATGACGAGTTGTGGGAAAATGAAGGTCTATTCCTGTAACAACCTAGGTTTTGAACCTCATTTTAAATAATTTAATGTTACACTGCATGTCAGAATGTCCAAACAATTTTGAAGGGTCAGTATGTCCAAGAAATGTAATTGTTTTATCATTAATAATAATAAACACATCATTGACTGCTAGACGGACAAGGACTAAAGTTATAGGGGGCTATGATTTCACAAGAGAGGGAGCTTGAGGGACTAAGTGTTATTCCTATTTTCTTATTACTCTTTTTTTCTAAGGGATGAACTTCTTGGGGAAGGCCAGGAGGTTCTTGTTTTCCCCGCGAGGTTAATTAAACCCGCCTCTGGTCTGATGGGGGGTTGGACTGATGACTTGGTCATTGATTTACCGTTCACTCACTCATTCTTCCCTCACACACTCCCATGCACTCCCTGGCCCATTCATTGACCCATCCTCACCTGCGTCTTGGTTGGAAAAGAGAAAGGAAATAGAGTTGTCGAAGAATTAGACACGGGATAGTTGGCTATAGTGGTCACTAGTGTGATCCATCCATGACCAGGGGCCTGCATTTCTGAAATGCATTGGCTTGTGCCCTGTTTTGCTCACAACTGTGAGTCCTGAGAGTTCCAACATTAAGATTCTAAAACAGCTGTGCTGGAAGCCCTAGCAGGAAGGAGAAGGACTGCCTGAGGGACTGCGTGGCAAAGAAGGGTGGAGGTCCATTCTCTCAGGTGGCAGAGGCTGGGTAGAAGAGAGTTGGGTACTTGGATTGTTCTGGGTGTTGGGAAACCTGTGAGAGCTTGAGAGCTGAATGGTTTGGAAACCCAAGTACACTCTGGAACTGTCCTTGTGGATTCATAGCCCTGGCTCGGGGGTGACACTGTTGTTGAGATTTGGAGCAACAATGTCTACGGTTGGCTGAAACGTCCTTGATCTGCATTCAGTCGGTGTCATCTTTCATAAAGATAAGTTCTCTCTGTCGTGATATCCTTACTTGTGTATGAATGTATTTCCATTATGTAATTTAATTATCATCTACATGTGTATGAATGTATTTCCGCTATGTATATTTAATTATCGTTTAACGTAATCTTCAGATTATGCATGCTTGTTGGATATTGTTGTGCATGTTGTTAAATATGTTATCTTATTCATCCTTGATGACTAAAGAAGGTATCTGTAAGAGAAAAAAGTCTGAGGGCGGGCTTGCAGGTAGCGTACCCGGCCTGTGGGTAGTTGGGTATGTTACAATTCCTCACCAATGACACTTATATACTTATGTATGAATGTCTACGACATACATCACGGGAGACAGTTCCATCACCCTCCCCCCCCTCCATCCCATCCATTAGAAAGTAGGGTCGAGCTGGCTAGATTATAGGACAACATATATGGTGTAGACCACGTGAAGAGTTTGCGATCCCATGAGGAAAAGTTCCTTGGCGCCTCTAGTTTGTTGAAAGGTGAGAAAACTAAACATTGTCACCCTCCCTGTAATAGTCATGTGGAATCTCTTGAGCGAAGTTCCTGTTCACGAGCTAGAGGTATAGGTTTGAGCAGATCCTACGAAGGTTTGCTTCATTTGCATCGAAAAAAGAAATGCTAGTGGGTGCGGGCGACTAAACCAAACTTTATTCTTGGGAGTGATGTGGCTATGGACAAGGTTTACAGCCTAGCCACAAAGGCATTAGTCAGTAAATTTTTCTACACCAAGATGAAAAATCCCCATTTGTCTGACTGGATCCAAAAACAATGGAAGCCCTTAGTGGGCTACTACCCCCAATTTAGTCTCCTTTCCAATCAATGGATTGTATTTCATTTTCTGGCTGAGGGTGATTTATTGAAAATCTTGGATTCTCCTTGAATCATAGGGCGTGACATACTTATGCTCAAGTGTTGGATGCCTAGTTTTAAGCCCTACTTAGAATATTTCTCAAAAAGATCTCTCTAGATGTTGTTACCAAATTTCCTTATAGAGCACTGGTCTATGAATATTTTCAAAGATATTGCAAACTCGATGGGCTATTTTGTATTTTTTGATGACTAGGTGCTCTGGTGGAACAACAAGCATTTAGCATGGGTGTTAGTTGAGTTAGGCCTGGAACTGGGTCTGCCTGATGAGATAGAAATTTTTATAGCAGATTCCACTTTCACCAAGTTGTGGATTATTGGAGGGAGCCTTTTTTATGCCATGATTGTTGGCATATTTGAGGTGAGAAGCTTCCATGGATTAGCAAGTTTCTATCATAAGTTCATTAGAAATTTCAGTGGCATTTGTACACCAATGATGGATACGGTGAATAAGAGACACAAGTCTTTTAAGTGGACAGAAGAAGCTGAGAAAATCTTCTGGATATTAAAGGAAAAGATAACAAAACAAATGATTTTGGTCTTGCTAGATTTTGGGAAGACATTTCAAGTAAGATGTGATGCGAGTGGAGTTGCAATTGGAGTTGTCTTAAGCCAGGACAATACACCTGTTTCATATTTCAGTGAGAAGTTGAATGACACTAAGACAAAGTAATCCACATATGATAAAGAGTTTTATGACATAATTCAAGCCTTGAATAAATGGAGGCATTACCTTGTTCCAAAAGAGTTTGTTTTGTATAGTGATAATCAGGCTTTACAATTCATAACCAGACATGAGAAGTTAAATCAGAGACATGCTAAGTGGATAGAGTTTATGCAAAATTTCACTTTTGTCACTAAACATGTTTCTGGTAATGCTAACAAAGTTGTTGATGCATTGAGCAAGAGATGTATGATTCTGTGGGAATTTTGAGTGAAAACCTTAGGGTTTGAACACCTTAAGGAGATGTATTGTGATGATCCATATTTTAAAGAAGCATATGAAGCATGTGAAAATCATGTGCTCAGAGACAAAAGCCAGTGGACAGAGTATATGATTCAAGATGGGTTGTTGTTTAAAGGTTGCTAGTTGTGCATACCAAAGTGTTTGATGAGAGAAGATCAGTTGAAGGAGAAACATAGTGGAGGTCTAGTAGGAACTTTTGGCCATGAAAAGACATTTTTGCAGTTCATACTATTGGCCAAGTATGAGGGAAGATGATCTGGATTATTTTCAGCACGAAATGAGAGCGGAGATATAATAAAGAAATGTACAAATATGTATCATATATCCAAAAATATAACAGAAATATATCAGAGATATAAACACAGATATATAGTAATACATGATTTCTATTAATGAAAGAAATGTACAAAGATTGTAAAAATACAGAGTGAAAGACTCGCTAGAATGGTGGTAGCTTATCTCTGAGAAGAGTTGTGACGGCTACTCGCATTCACTAGAAGATGATTTTACAATGAGGCTCCAAAGGCCTTTTTATCATAAAGAAAATCCAAAACCCTAACCCCGAAAGATGAAAAGGAAAAAGTTTTGTGGACCCCGTTTTGGGTAGTTTGGTTTATCAACTTCCTAGGGGCATAACTTTGGCATACGATCTTCATTTGGGGCACATGATATCTTGTTGGAAAGGTATCGCCGAGGATATTCATTTTGGGGGCTCAATAAAAGCCTCTAGCTGTCATTTAGAAGATCGATTCCGAAAAACCTTCATTTAGGCCCTCAAAATGGCCCCGGAAGTTAAAAACTACTAAAAATAGTAAATTGCCAAAATTGCCAAAAAATTGTTTTGAGAGAGTTGGAAAAGGTGGGTGGCCACCAATATCCACCTGGATCAATCCTCCCTCCTTATGAATAAATGGTCTCCATTTCGTTGAGTTCCCGGGGGAGAGAAAAAAGAGTTTGTTGAATCTGCATCTTGATGAGTTGTTTTCCTTGTTGGAGAAGTTGTGTTGCTTAGCTTTTTTAAGGTTGTCACGAACCTCTGGCTGGAAGGGTTGGACATTTTTAAATAGTCTGGATACATGATATATCTGTGTGTAGAAGGAATCTTTGTGTTTTACTGTAATCTTGTCGAGCTGCTTCTGTTGGACAGAAGGTGCTTGGGCCGAGGTTGTAGTGGTTGTAGTATCATTTTGTTCCCCTTTTGAATAGATTGTGAAGAAGCTAAATTTTGTAGTATGAGATACTACCTTGCGACACTGTTTAGGTGGAACAGTAGTCAGAACTACCTCTGTTATTCTATAGAGATGACTCCCTAGAGAAAAAATGACACTCTCGGGTCGAGACTCATAAACAACATGACGTTTCCACATATATGGTTGGCCCAAGAGAACATCATAGACATCCAGTGGTGAAAGATCACATAATACCTCATCCTTGAAGGGTTGGATGTCATATGACAATCGACACTGTTGGCTGACATGAAGATCTCGTCCCTGGCAAAGCCACCCGATGTTGTATGGTTGTGGGTGTGGTGTTGTCGACAATCCCAACTGTTTGACGACCTCTGCTGAGATGAGGTTCTTTTGTCTTCCTCTATCAACAATAAAATGCAGCGAGGTCCCCTTCAACCATAGTTGTGAATGAAAAAGGTGCTCTTCCTCTTCAGGATCTGTTGGTTCTTCTGGTTGAATTGTTGCGGTCGTGACAATAGAAGTGGGGCTTGCATCGATGATCTATCTTTTATCAATATTTTTAGAATCAGATTCTAAATCAGGGTTTTACTCCTTGTCTTTGATCTCGACCACCAATGACTATTTTGAGCGACATTCATCGGTGTTGTGCCAGGGGATTTTGTGGAAATCACACCATTTTTCGGTGTCCTTCTTTGTCTTCCTGTGACCCTTCTTTTCCTATGGCTTAGACTAGTTTTCAGGAAGATGTTTGTTAGGGCCATCTTTATCATACTTTGGTTGTTTCAGATTTACAGATACAAAATACCATTTGTTCTGGTGCCTAAATTTATGCTCGATTTTAACAACATATCGATACGCAACACTGAGTGATGAGATATTTAGAAAATCCATTTAAGTTTGGATGTATCTGTGTAGAGCCCCGCGGTATTTCAGAACCAAATTTCATTCGGAGTCTTTGATACCCAACTTGGTGCACAAGATATGGAAGGTATTGGTGAACTCTATAACTTCTTGGCCCCTCTCTTTTCGTAGTGTGGTCCATCTCATATACTGGTCCTCATAGTTTCCAATAGGGTGATACTGTTCATTTACCGCATCCACAAAAAAATCCCAAGTGGGATCGACCCCATATATTCCAGACTCTTCTATGGAATTTTTCTCCCAGTAAGTTTCCCACCAATGTTTGAAATGGGGGAGAGCTTTAAGGAGTGCGAAGGTGATTTTTTGCCTATCATAAAAATGGTGAGTAGAGAAATAACCTTCTAGCAAATTTAACCATTTGTCTAGGGCGTTCGCATCTATCTGACCTTCAAATACAGGAATATCAAAATTAACCTGTACCTTGAATGGAGAGATGTTTCTAAAGTAGTTGTTTGATGAAGATGTGTATGTTGCTATCGATAGGTGTTGAGGGATGTGGGAAAAATTCTCCATCATTTCGTCCCTCTGTCGTGTGAGATCTTTCTCAAGCAACAAATAGATGGAATCGTCTGCTTTGTCATTTTTCTTTTCTTTTTCCATGGAGGGTTTATTGGGTATGCGGGAGTGGTTGTCCTCAAGAGAGACAAGATCGAGACCCAACTTTATATACTCATACCTCGTCGGGGACATGCACTAAAAAAATGATCAAGAACAACCTACTCTGATACTACTGTTTTCAGATTTATGTGGTGAGGAGTTTCAAAGTTATTTGTCGGATAATCGACACTTGGTGTCATTTTTGTCATCGATGTTTCGAATCTGAATCGAGATTCATTATCAGGAGTCCTCGTCAATTGATAGCTTGTTGATCTTAGTCAATTAATAGTCTAGATGCAGGATAATTTAAGATATTAACTAGGTCGATTGTCTATAAACTCTATTTTCAAAGTTAAACAAAAATTAAAATAAATTAATAATAAATTAATGATAGTTACTAATAATTAATAATATATCATAACTAATTATAAGGTTAAATGAATCTAATAGTTTGTTTTAATAGTGTTTAAATTTATATATGTATATAAATATAAGTCTAGGGTTAGAATTAGATTGAGTTTTATTTTATTAATTATTAGTACTAATAATTGATTGTATTATATTTATATTTTAATGTATGAAGGAAACTTTTAGTTATGATTTAGGTTTTGGGTTAGAATTAGATTGAGTTTTTTTATTAATTATTAGTATTTTAAATTGTATTATATTTATATTTTAATGTATGAAGGAAACTTTTAGTTATGGTTTAGGTTTTGGTTTTGGGTTAGAATTAGATTGAGTTTTTTTATTAATTATTAGTATTTTAAATTCATTGTATTATATTTATATTTAATGAATAAAGTTAGTGAACTAATTACTAGATTATGGAAAGGAAGTTTTTTAGTTATGGTTTAGGTTTTGGTTGATTAGAGTAAATCTAGGGTTTGAATTTTGTAGGATTATTTAATAGTGTTAAATGGTGTATTCAATATGATTTTTGTATTATTAGGTCTAAGTATTGATAGTGTTATGTATATATATAAATAATCAAGGGTTTAGAAATTCGTAATATGTTTAGGATACTATGTAGTAGGGGTTATTGTGTTTTAGGTTTTAAGTGATTACGATGTATAAATAGTATGTATACATATATATGAGAATCTAGGGTTAGAATGATAATATATAGTGTCATATGATTAGGGTATATATAACTTGATTAGTGATATATATAGTAATAAGTTTTATAGTAGGTAATACAATGTTAGTTAGACTCCTAAGCCTATGAACTGACACAAAAGAAAAACCTAAACAAGAAAGGAAAAGAAGAAGGGAGGTGTCATACCTGATTTGATCTATGAGGATCTCTAAGTTGGTTGATTAATGGGTGCCAAAATTTGCTCACCTCTAGGCCATCGTCTATGTTCATATTGTTGGGGTGCTTGATTATTTCTAGAGATTCTCTTAAGCGTCTCTTGTAGTAATGATCCTCTTTTGCTAGTATCTTGGTATCCTCAAGGAAGACATGATGTTTGGTCTTAAGTGAGTGTTCTTCTAAGGCCGAGGTGTGAGTGCATTCATTTCTAATGTCTCCTCCATGTTCCTTAATCCTTACCTGAAATGATTGTCTGGTTTCCCCAATGTAACATTTCCCACATGAACAAGAGACCTTGTAGATGCCTTTTCCTTGTTGATGGTCTATAAGGTCCTTTACAGACTTCATTCTTTGTATGATAGTAATTAGGGGTTTGAAGGAGGTTGTAATTTCTTTCCTTTTTAAAATTTTTGCAATCTTTTTTGTGACACCCCGAATGTACGGAAGAAAGGCCTTTATGTTGGAGGTTTGATCATTCTGGACATGAGTCCTATTATCCTTATTATCCACTGTCTTTTTGATGTCTCTATATCTATATCCAATGTTCTTAAATACCCTAGTTAAGTGGTCTATTTCCTCCTTTAGATGTTCTTTGTCAGAAATTCTTGCTGCCCTTATTGCCATGGTGTTGAGAACCCCCATCTTCTGAGAGGGATGGTGGTGGGAATCAGCATGAAGGTAGTTGTCTGTGTGATTTTTCTTCTTGAAGACCTCGTGTCCTAGTGTACCATCTTGTTTTCTAGTCATAAGAATGTCTGGGAAGGGTATGTTGTTGTTTTCTTCTAGTTCCATGGTGAATTTTATGTTCTCTGAAATACCATTGAGGTGCTTGAAGAATCTATCTAGTTCTTCTTTTCCATGAGGCCAGTTGACATTGGTATCATCAACATACCTTTTCCATCTAGATGGTTTAAGGGGGTATGTTTCAAGGGAATTTTTCTCGAACTTCTCCATGTAGAGGTTGGCTATGATTAGGGATACCATGGCTACTCTGCTTCTTTGTTAGAAAAACTCTCCTTGGAAACTAAAGAAGGTTGATTTTAGGAAAACTTCTGCTAGTTATAGGAAGTTTGTCGCAAGGTATGTGCAAGGTCTATACTTGGGTAAGTATCGAAGAAGTCATTTTGAGAAGTTCAAGTGTAGAGGAGGAACAAATCCAAGAGAGGTAACTTGGAGCTTTGTACGCAGAGAGTGAATATTGTCCCCAAGGAGTGCGTGACATATTATTTTGAATCAGGAGCTCAGGAGGAATAGCGTAATTTTGGTTGCATAAGAGTGAAAATAATTGTCGCAAGGTGTGCGCAGTCGTCCATAAAGGAGCCATGTCGTGGAGGAGGACCTGTTGCAAGGCATGCACAAGGTCAAATTCAATTAAGTGTCGAAGAAACACTTTGAGGAGTTAAAGTGTTCGAGAAATAAAAAGCTCAGAAGAGATAGCGGTGATAATTCTTCAATAGGGAGGAGTCCTTGAAGATTCCCCAAATTAACGTGCAAGATTCATTCAGGAGGAAACATAATCATTCCAAACCGTCAGATCTGGGAGAGCTGCACAGAGGATAGTCATAGAGTCATTCACCACTTCATGGTTTAGAGTGTTTTTAAGTGTTGTAAGAGTGGGGACGTCGAAGTCACGAAGTCGCAAAGTGATCCTAGTCATTGGCTGTGAGGAGGATACGTGGCAGCGGATTAGAGAATTCGATAGATAGAGTTCGGAGAATTTGCGTGGAGTGAGTGCCATCAGTGCAAACTTGCAAAGGATGAAGTAGAGTTGGACCGTCGGATCCAGAAGGACACGCGGAAGAGAGACGTGTGTTTAGGTATAAAGTGTTTCAGAAGGAAACAAGGTTGGAGGTCGCAAAACCGTCGAAGCCCGAAGTTAAGAAAAGGGTTGGCCTGAGGTTATATCTCATGGTCATATGAGAAGAAGAGCCTAGCAAGTGGAGCTAGTGCCCACTAGTTAAATTTACCAGAGGCACTAGAAAATGGTTGTGCGGGTAGTTCAAACCTGCGAGGTAACAATTAAGGGCCTGTGTAAATTGTTTTAGGGTCTGCTAGAGGCTCGAAAAGCCGATTCAGATTACACGTTTTGAATATCCTTGATCGGGAGGTCGTAGAACCCCTAGAAGGGGAGGGGGCGCTGGTAGGATTTCTGTTAACTTGCAATTCTCTATTATTTCTTGTTCTTATGTTATGAATGTATTTACATGGTTGAATGTATGAATCTGTGAGATATTAGATAAGTTTCAATTGTTTCTCTTCTGTGAGCTTGTGCAAGGTGTGCATAGTGTCCGCAAGGTGTGCGTTGACAGAGTTTGTTTCGACTCAGAATCTCAGAAGAGATAACATGAAACTTTTGTATGCAAAGAGTGCATAAGTGTTCGTAAGGTGTGCGTGACAGAGTCTATTTTGAATGAGAATTTCAACAGAGATAGCTTGAAGGTGTGCATAGGTAGAAACGTGTTGAGAGTCATATTGTTCAAGAGGAACAATTGAGCTGTAGAAGGACTGTTGCAAGGAGTGCAAAGTCTCCCATCAAGAGTTAAGCTATAGGAAGTTCGTCACAAGCTGTGCGCAAGGTCGATACTTGGCTAAGTATCGAAGAAGTCATTCTAAGAAGTTTGAGTGTCAAGGAGGAACAGGTCCAAGAGAGGTAACTTGGAGCTTTGTATGCAGAGAGTGCATATTGTCCGCAAGGATTACGTGATAGAGTCTTTTGACTTAGGAGATCAGGAGGAGTAGCATAAGTTTGGTTACAGAAGAGTGAAAAGAACTACTGCAAGGTGTGTGCAGTCAATCACAAAGGAGCCAAGTCATGGAGGAGGACCTATTGCAAGGCACGCATAGGGTCAAATTTGACTATGTGTCGAAGAAACACTCTGAGGAGTTAAAGTGTTCGAGGAAGAAAAATCTCAGAAGAGATAGAGATGAGAATTCTTCAATAGGGAGGAGTCATGTAAGATTCCCCAAATTAATGAGCAAGATCCGTTCAGGAGGAAGAAGAATCATTTTAGACCGTCAGATATGGGATAGTTCCATGGAGGATAGTTGTAGATTCCTTCAACACTTCGTGGTTCAAAGTGTTTTGAAGTGTTTTAAGAATGGGGTCACCGAATTCGTGAATTCGCGAAGTGATCCTAGCCGTTGGTTGTGAGGAGGATACGTGGCAACAAATTAGATAATTCGGGAGATAGAGTTAGAAGAATTTGCATGGAGCGAGTGCCATCATTGCAATGTCGCGAAGGCTGAAGTAGAGTTGGACCGTCGGATCCATAAGGACACGCGATAGAGAGTCGTGTATTTTGGCATAAAGTGTTTCGAAAGGAAACAAGGGTGGAGGTCGCAAAACCATTGAAGCCCGAAGTTAAGAAAAGGGTTTTCCTGAGGTTATAGCCCGCAATCATATGAGAAGAAGAGCCTAACAAGTGGAGCTAGCGCCCGCTAGTTAAAGTTACCAGAGGCGCCAGAAAGCGACTGTGCGGGTAGTTCCAACCTACGAGGTAACAATCAGGGGTCTATGTAAGTTGTTCGAGGGTCTCCTAGAGGACCAAAAAGCTGATTCGGCTTACATGTTTTGAAGATCCTTCATCGGGAGCGCAGAACCCCTAGGAAGAGAAGGGGGGTGCATCAAAACGTCGCAACAGAGACGATATCTGTGGCGTCGGAAAAGCAAAGTCATTTGAAATGACATTTGAGGGGGTCCATTGTTTGTCGTTCTCCTGACAATATAAAGTGGCAAATGCATCGAACGCGTCGTTAGAATTTGACCCAAATGTACTAGTGGGGGGGTATGTTTCAATGAGTTACAATATCAAGCACGATTAACAATGGTTAATAATGGTCAATTACGGTCCACTATGGTTAATTAGATCAACCATGGACAATGATTGTCAATAGTGGTGTTGTGGCATTGTTAGTGGGTAAGGGATCTTGAGGTTAGTGGTTCAATGCAATTAAATTATATGGTGAAGTGTAGTGAATATGGTCTATATATTCAATATGGTCAACACAACTCAAACAGGGTCAATGATGGTCAACAACAATTATTGTGGTTAAGGGGTCACAAGGGTCAAGGGGTATACTAGTGTAATATTTGTTACGGGTTATTATATGAGAGATCAAAAGGGTTAGGAGTTATAATGTGGATGATGTCATAATGGTTAGGGGTCAAATTATGTTAAGGGGTTTCTTTGATTTGAGGGTATAAATGGTATATGTTAATAGTTCTAAAACATGGTG
This sequence comes from Picea engelmannii, assembly GCA_009831015.1. Lineage (NCBI taxonomy): Eukaryota > Viridiplantae > Streptophyta > Pinopsida > Pinales > Pinaceae > Picea > Picea engelmannii. Next base: position 8,469 of record ML855129.1, on the reverse strand, counting down.
GTTATATTGGTAGTCATGTGGGTTAGTAGGAATAGACTTAAGGGGTGGTGATATTGGTAGTCATGGGGATTAGTAGGATTAGAATTGTGTACTTGTTCATAATAGTTATAATATGACCAATAAATAGTAAATAATATTGACTATGGCATGAGGAGCAAAGGATTTGAACCTTTGTGGGAGTAGTGGCACTATTGCTACTTCACCAACCAAACAAGCCCCCATTACTTCCCTCCTCTTATTATGAGTATTGCACAATTTTATCAATACATGCCTCAAGTTAAGTGAACACAATAAAAACTCATGACTTGAAGCATCCTTTAGTAATTTGTTAATGTGTTTAATATTAAATAATTAAATTTAAAAATAATTGTTTTCTCAAAATACTTACATAATATTGAGCACCCAAGGTTTATAAAAAGGAGAATATCATGTGCAACAATTTATGGAAAATACTCCATAACAACTAAGGCATTAAATAAATAAAAAATGTTAATATATTTTACTAGGTAACAAATTATACAAAAGAATGGATAAGATGTTAAATTGTAATTGGGTAGTGGAGGTAGCCTTAGTTATAACCACAACTGAAAGTGACTCTTGAAGATACTATTTAGTTAGTATGTGATCTCGTATATGGGAGTAAAGTTAGATGTTACTATAAAGTACATGACTCTAATGAAGGGAAATGCTAATACTTTGTTGGTCTTGGAATAACACCTAAAGCTGCTATTGATTAACTAAGAGATAGTTTTCCTAAAATCTAAGAAAACAAGTTAATGATCTAAGACCCACAGACATTTAACAAGAGAGGAAGCCTTCATTTTTACAAACCACTAGTAAATCATAGCCTTCCTTTTTACAAACTACCAATAAATCATTTCAAGTGGTCTCATTGTTCTTGAATAAAGATGAGGAGTCAACCCATATTCACAAATACAACCAATAATAACTATCCTTATTACCAATTAACAACTAAATTATCACATACTCTAATCTTTAAACACCTAATACTTATAAAAAATAAAATATTATAAAATATCTTATAACAAAATTTCCATTGTTAATAAAAACAATCCCACCAATGAAACCAATAGAAAACCATACCTATTTAAATCATTTTGTATGTTATGCTTTAACCAATCCATATCCATTAAGAAAAATCACAACCTTCTTTGCCAAAGCATCTAAATATATAATTAAATTTCAGTAAAATAAACCCACCAACCTAAGAAATAAAAGCACCGACCTAGGAAATAAAAGACCCGTGACTTTTTAAATGATTTCTTATGTTATGCTCTAACTAATCCATATCCATTAAAAAAATCACAACCTTCTTTGCCAAAGCCCCCAAAAAAATATAATTAAATTTCCAGCAAACCCTCAAACCTTCCTAGAACATTAAATTGCACATTGTATTGGTTTTTAACTAATCCATATCCATTAAAAAAAAATCACAACCTTCCTTGCCAAAGCCCAAAAAAATATATTAAATTTCCAGCAAACCCTCAAACCTTCCTGGAACATTAAATTGTACATTGTATTGGTTAAAGAGAAAAAGAATCCATAACACTCCAGCTCTCAAATATTGTATTGGTAAAAAATTCCATAACACTCAAACTCTTAAATTGTGTTTGGTGACTACTTTGGAATTTGGAAAATAAACTTTTTACACTTTATCTTCTATTTAAAAGTTTTTAATACTATATTTCATGGATAACTGAAATTTCTAATGGTCAAAGTTTCCATGAAAATCCATTTTGCCGTTAAATGCCAGGATTGATTGTGTGGCTAATGAAAACCGCGATTCATCGGCGTTTATTATTGAAATAATATTTGACTTTGACCATGAAACACTTTGCCTGTCAATACGTTGCCCATTGCTTGAGGTCATTTCTTCCTTTACTTATTTATTCACGTCGAGTGAGAGAGCTGCAGCCGGCTTATTAGACAGTTTCGCCATCGGAGTGCCTGTTCAGCCTTTCGGTATCCTCTTGCTTCGTTTGTAACAGGAAGTCCCTTAATGGCTCCCGGAGACAGGAATCGTAGCAAGAGCATGAATGGTGCCAAGGAAGTGAATTACAGAGGCGTTCGAAAGAGGCCCGGGGGTCGATACGGGGCAGCCATCAGAGATCCCTCCATTAAAAGACGCAGGTGGCTGGGTACCTTCAACACGGGCGAGGAGGCAGCGAGAGCATATGACAATGCCGCCAGAAATCTGAAAGGA
>ML855128.1:5043-28479 GCA_009831015.1 Picea engelmannii | reverse complement strand
TATATTTTGTTTCTTCAAAACATAAGTTTAATAATATATACATTGTTGTAGAAATAAGTAACTCATTATCATTCATTTCGTGTTTAAGAAACATATTGTTAAACAATTGTCAAATTGACATATCAAATCGTAATAAAAAAAAATTGAAAAATAGTCATTGGAAAGCTAACACAATTCTTCACAAGTTTTGTTTTTACTATAAAGTGAAATTCTAAATAAAAAAATAACTTTTATATGTCGGAAGTTGAATAACTTGTGAAAATACCATTTTTTTTCTCATAAAACAAGCAAAAGTTTAACCCACCTTCATGATTTCACCCATAGTTTCCCACCTCCTTTATTAACTGATGAGCCGATTTTGTGCCCTCACACTTGTTTTATTTTGGGTGTTTTATTGGATCTTGGTTTCGGTCTGTGTTGATCCCTAACCTGGATGTAGCCCCTGCTGATGAGTCCAAAAATACTTTGTGAACTTTCCTGAGTTGGTCCTTTGGTAAGGTTTGAAGATCCTTCTTGCTGAGTGCTTCTTCTAACCTGTCTAGGTCGATTCTGCTAATTCCTCCTCATCCATTTCCATGACTGTGTCCTCCTCTCTTTGTGGTTTTTTCCATGAGACTGGGTGAGTCTGTGGATTTGCTTGGTGTGTTAGGGTTTGATACTCTTGTGATGAATGATGTTCCTTGTGCTTGCTGGGATCTTTCCCCGAGGTCGCGTGGGGGTTTTCCACCTCGTGTGCCTCTGGGAGGCGGTTAAGGGTTTCAAATGAATTATTATTTAGGTTATTTTTTCCATTGTTGGTTTTGGGCTTCTTCTGCGCTTGCCTCATTCGATTTTGAACCTGGGTAAATCCTTCCTTTGATTTCTCTTCAGCTTCCCTCCTTGGGGGGCATTGAGAGGGCAGTCTCTAAAAAGCTGTCTATGTTCATGGAATTTTCGACATGTGAAAGGGATGTATTCATAGTCTATGGTTTGGGCCCATTCCTCGTCTTGGTATTCTAAGGTAACTATTGCTGGAAAAGATTTGGATAATTTCATATAGACACATATCCTTGTATAAGAGGTGTAGTTTCTCTGTTTGGTAGCTTCGAAAGATTTGACATATTTATTGAGGGTCTTGCCTATGCCCAGTAAAATTTTCTCTAACCAGAACCCTTGAGGTAGGGAGTAGAGGCAAATCCATACTGGTGCGTATGCGAAATTTTCCTTTTCTAGGGAGAAGCGGTCTATCCAGAAATGTAGGTAGAGGCCATCCGTGTTGTAGAATTATGGTCCCCCTTCAAATATTTTGTCCTTGTCCTCCAGGTTGTAGAATATTACTGTAAAAAAACCTTTGGAGCTTAGTTGTAACTCATAGTCTCCCTTGGGGTTCCACCACGCCCTGATCCAACGAGCTAGATCCTTTTCTGAGGGCCAGAGACCTAGGAATTTTTCTATGAGGGCATGGTCCCTCATGAACTGCGTATGCTCCCCTATCCTTGTGTTTTTGATGACGTATATGGGTGCAAACGGGGCTTGGGGATACATTTTCGAGGTATCCAGACCTGAGCTTCTTTTGGATGCTAGGTCTCAACATCCATTCTTGATTCTTTGCTTATATCCATATTTTACTGAAAATATTGGTCTCATAAGTGCAATGGAGGCTCAAAGGACGGTCGTCATGCTCGTGAGTTCTTCGAAAAATTAGTGGTGACGTTACGGTAAGAGGGGGATTTCATCCCCCCTTGTGTTCCCATTTTTTGAGACGGTCAGTGTTGGGGTGGAGAGGCGATCAACAGGTGCAGAGGAGTTGAGGCATGGTCAGAGTGGGAGGGAAGTTGGTGCATCTCAACCCTAACCTTGTAGATCTCATTCGTCTTGGTGGGAAGTAAAAAAAATATACCAAGTTCACTTGCATATTGCCAACCATGGAAAGGATTATTTTTCAATAACCAAGGAAAATTCTTCAAGAAAACTTCTTATACAACAAATGGTCCAAAATATCCAAAGAGAAAAATATACAATGCAATATCATCTATTTTCACAATTGTCTTGCAAATTTGCACTCCAAAAATAATGTTATTCCCCTTTTTATTCACATTGTACATAAAATACAAGCTTGTTTTGTGAATTATTCATTTTATTTTCAATAGTGGGAAATCCCCAACCATCTAAGAAAAGCATATGGGCTAATTGGATTTTTTTTCTCAAATCCATTTAACGTTTTGGTCACTAACCTCTTTTCTCATATGAAAATTTTATATAACATTGATTTTGGGAATTATATACTTATATATACATAAAATGCGTTTTGTAGTGAACAATAACTTTAATTTTATGGCGTACCTTAAATTTTGGACTTCACTTAACTCTTTTACTTCACTTTTGGTTTAATAAAATAAACTAAATTTAACTAACTTTCTTATACTTCCTGCAAGGGAATACTTTGTTAGAGATATCGAAGAAATAGATCTATCCCCTTTTTTATTTTCACTTCACATAACATATCCATGAGTAAATACCTTTCCACACAATTTATTTCTACGAATCTAAATGATGTAAACCACTAACTTGGTATTTTGAAGAACTAAATGTTTCATCTTTTATGAGCTTGGTTATATTTCCTATTTTAAATCTCAAGAGGCTAGTCATAGTTACTTTTATATAAATATGTCAGGAAAATTGTTATTACATTATTTCTTGAAGCGACAGTTATACCAAGTTATAAAAAAGTTATAATTTCTTAGTTATATATTAAAAAATAATCCTATGAAAGTTTGTAAAGGAGATCCAAAACTGATTTCAAATATATGTAGCAACATTCATATTGTGTCTTTATACTCAAACTTTTGAAAACAAATCATTATTTAACTTAACAATATACTTCTTTGTTTTCGATATTTAAACAATTGCATTCTAGATAATATCTTGTTTATTGGTCTTGAATTTGAATTGAAAGTGAACGTAAATCCAACGCACTTTGACCATTTCTAACGCTTACATAAGTGACTTTATACTATTTTTCCAACAATATTGGTTAAATAGTATAAAGCATGAGCCTAAATCCAACCCACTTTGACCATTGCTAATACACCTGCATAAGTGACTTTATACTAATTTTTCAACAATATTGGCCAAACAGTTTGAAGCATATATCAAATTATTTTTTACTTCAAAACGGTTATCCTAATTTATTATGATCATAATTTTTTTTACAAATTCTCACATGATAAAAAAATGAGATATAATGTACATCAAATGTTTTTTTCATTGAGAGTGAATAAGAAGTAAATCTCAGATTGCATGACACTTATAGTAAACCATATTTTTTTATTCCATTAGTAATTTAAGATAAAACATTTGTTTCACAAATATGACTCCATATTTTAAGGCACTACACACTAAAAATTTGATTGTAGTGATAAGCATGAGATATATGGGATCCCTTCCTACACTAAAAAATTGATTGTAGTGATAAGCATGAGATATATGGGATCCCTTCCTACACCATATGGGCTCAATCGCTTGACTTGTTCCATCTCAAGTTTTCGATGTCTAAATGTGTAGCCAATTGGTACATATATGAGTCTATGGTGAACCAATTGGTTTATCATTATTAATCTGCACAAGGCATATATTTATATATGTTGACTTATCAATTAATATCTAATAAAAATATACTCATGAGCTATTATATTGTTAAATTATAGTCAACAAACAATCCAATGATTTTAGTCCCATCATTGTTACACTTTAAAGGGAGGAAACAAAGCATAATAGTATATTGTGTGAAATAAAAAAAAAATTATAGATTGGAGGTTTTACTTTTAGTAGAATGGATTAATCGAGATGAGAAGGTATATTAATGGAGAATTGGGAAATAATGGAGCTACATCCCTCCTGTGGAAGGCTTTGTATGACATAAGAGGATCCTTCTCCCTTCATTATACATATACTCGAAAATACTTTGACACCATAATGATAATATATTAGAAACACCCAATATTTTAACAGAAATAAATTGAGATAAAATATGTCACAATTGATATTTAAAAGAGTTGAAATTACATAGATTATGTCAAACCTAGCAAATCATGAACTGGAGAGTTGTCAATCAACGGGGCATATTACAAGAGAGGAAGATCTCCAAAAAAATCTCTTATATGTGTAATATAACAATGAAATTTTCATCAAAACCCATGTTGGCATGTAAAATAATTCACACTTGAAAATATAGATTACATCAATTCGAAATCCGACCAAAATGTACCTGGAATGGTAGGAAAACTAGAATGACATTGCATCCATCTAAGTCCTTGGATTGAAACCACACTAATGGATTGTTGCACCTCTCTAATCATCCACTTACTGCTCTATTAAAAAATGGTTATCTCTATATATACTAATATTAATATAATAATCTCATCACTTTATGAAACTCACCTCTCACAATAAGGAATGTTTTTTTGGAGAGAGGATGACCCCTCTTGTTGAGGTGTTGAAAATGAAATGGTTCATATTCAGTTGCAGGGACATACATTCAAATAAACTTCCAATAAGCCACTTCAATTTATTATTTTATTTTTATTTTTTAGGGGTAAGTAAACTTTTATTCCTCTTCAAAGATGACTCTAAAGTTCTCATCCCAAGGGTGAAGTCATAATCGATAATTTGAATATTGTTGACATCATCCAACATTTTTTTAATCAAATCAATCAGGAGGATTGTTTTGAAGAAAATCTAAGTAACCAAACAACTCCTCTCTAGCCAAGTGAATTCCCTCTATATCTACATCAATATGGTCTCTAGCTATAATATTTTTGCTAGCATCTACATCAATGTCTCGTGCATCTATACTTATCTCATAGTGGAAATTTAATGAATTGGGTGTTTCATCTTGATGAAATAAAGGGTATGAATCCCCTAAAGTGGAATATAGCCCATCCACCTTTATGGCATTCTTACAATTGTTGTCGTGAATAGACCATGGACAATCGCAAGCTATAAAATTGGTAGGATATTAGGTGACAAGATATTTCTTATCAGACTTACTTTGACTCCTCACCCAGTAAGCATGATATATGATCTCATGAGGGATGAAATCACTATCTTTAATTCTTCTAGCCTTTTTTATTGATGATTCAAGTTGCTTCTCTTTCTTATAGTTATTCAAATATTCTTTTTATTTCAATATTTACTTGAATCAACAACATGATTCAACGTTTGTGCGAAGGATATAGAACAACCAATCCATCCTACGAGCACATTTATTTATTCGATCACATAGAAAAATTTTCTTCAAGTAACTACGGTATGACTGGACAACATTGTTTGTCTCCTTATTAGCATGAGGAAAATCATGACATCATTTGACCCACATCCCTATATGTAAAAAGATGAGTTAATACATATATATCATCCTTATAAAATACAAAACCCAAAACACAAAACCAACTATGTGAACTTAAGAATCTTATCATGGGAAACCCTTCCTCTGGAAATAGTCCATTTTTTTTCCTCATTTCTGAATTTATTGAAAATTCCATTGATTGCATTGTCCACTTCATCATTGGAACAAATTTTCAAGATAAAACCTAATTCATTGAACATCTCATTTGATTTTTTTGGACTACTACCTAACCGATTCACATTTTTTAGCCATGCCCTTCATACATGCCAAACACACAAGATCACTTGGAAACATGTGATCCTCATGTCACATTCAATTCGTTTTAGGAAATAGATTTTTAAAATAAATATAAGTTTCAATGTTAAACAACAAGATTGAAGTTACCTCAAAGCAATGATTTCAGCCAATGCACCATCAACCATCAATGCATTCACTCTCCAATCACCCCAGAGTTGGTAACACCTTTGCATGATGTGCTCCAACCATAGTGAAATATCTTATGATTCATTTCATGATGCCACCACTCATGCAATTTGTACTCAATTTTTTTGTTAATAAAAAACCACCAAAGTTTACAACAAATACTGTCATATTAAAAAAACATATCAAGTCAAGTTTAGGTCATCATCGTATTTAATCCTACAACTGAAATGGTTATAATAAATAAATCACTGAGATGACACTCACCCCATATTTATTTGTATTGAATGTAGCATCCATGGCTATTAATCTATTATGGGATAGATTTACGATGGTCTCTACCATTGGGCTTATGATAAAAGAAAAAAATGATCCTAATGTTTTTGATACTAGAAATTGACACTCATTTCATAATTTTTGTGCAACTGATAATTTCTCTTCATAAAAGGATTGTAGATGTTTACAACATATTTTCTTCATAGGAAGAAATCCATGTCTCAAGTTGTTTCATCCTTGTCAACATATTTCTTAATGTGCATTTTACAAACCGAGCCAATTGGAACTTCCAAAAAGAAACAACTTTCCACATAATAAACTATATCCTTTGAAATACTTGGTTTATGCATGGACCTAGAATCACCTCAAGTGTTACACTTACCATGGCAAAGCCATCCTTCGCCATATTCATGGTCATACATGATGTATGTCAAATTTTTTATCTAGGGGTTTTTAATCATAATCTTGACAATGAAATGGCATCGATAGCCCTTTTTTTTTACAATTTTACAAATGAGGTCCCTTGTTTCACTATATGTTTTCATCGTTTGTCCTTTGGGTCGTATGAGCAAGGATAACTGCATAAAAAAATGAAACTTTAATAAATATCAATACTTATGAACAATGATAAAGTAATATTAATAAATCTCAATACATACCATAAATTATAAGGTGTTATTATTACCAACATCTAAACAATACAGTTTTAAAATACTTAGCACTACCCCTTGAACTTGGGGGTTTGTTTTATCGACGAATGAAAGTACAAGGAGCTTATGGATTCATTTCCTCTCCTCTAATAAAGTCAACAAATCTATGTGAAGGTATTTTTGAAACCCGATCAATGTTCAAGTTAGTTCCATATACTTTAGACAAAGACAATCTTGTCTTTAGGGTCTTGCACCTCAAGGCCCATGATAATATGCTATTTTCCTTGCTTTTTGTTTTTTATCAATGTTTACAAACAATGTGCAAACACATTATGAAAAATGTCTATCCATTTACAATATCTACATTTTAATCCTTCTCATACAATTAGAAACCTTAATATTCTAAAGAATTCAATTGATTAACATAAACACACATTCTCATTGAATAGAACTAGGGGAACAATGACTCATATTATTTTAGTACCTATTCTTGTTTTGTATATGACAATTTTAGGTGTGTAGGGAAATCCTATGTTTTTCTTTTCCTTTACATTTGTTTATTTATCTCTTGATATCTATGTTATTTACCATTATTTTGTATCAAATATTTGTTATGTTATATAAATTCTCCTAGCACTCGATCAACTACTAGTTAGTCATTCCTTCACATGGGATCATCATATTCATACAAAGAACAAGCCCTTCATCTATAAGTTGGGATCCTTCATTTCCTTACTAATACTGTATTGATCATATGTCATAAGGGAAAGAAATTGTGGAAAGATATTGTATCATACATAAACAATTGAAATAAAAACATCTCACCCCTTCTTTGTTGAACTTGCAAAAGATGACATCTTGTGTTACAAGGATATGATACCTCATCGCAACAACCCCAACTTTTTAATAGTTGAGGGATATGCCTTAAACTAGTCCTAGCCGAGGAGCTAGCTAGTTTGTCAGTTTATAGATACAACTTCCGAACGAGAGCCATTCATATCTATTATTTCTATGAGATTGTTATGGTTAACGAATTTGTTATGAAAAATTTCTTCAAAAGTAATAATTGCTAAAGGTCGTCAACTGTGAAAAACTATAATTGATGATATAGCTTCAATAATTAAAGGTTTGTGATGATGCTCAAAGTATTTTAAGCAAAGATCAAATGTCAATTATACATGAAAATAAAAAATCAAATATTAGTTTGGCCATTTGAAGATCTATATGATTATTTTTTTATAAGCACACATCTACACCCATAATCCTTATTGTTGCAGCATGATTTTTGCCGATTTCATGGAAAATTTAATGAGATGGTCACTTCCAATAATCTTCTTGGTCAATTGGCACCCATATTAGAGTTTAACCAGCTTATTCAGTTGGAGGGTCCCTGATCATATCTCGTTCTTCATTCAAGCTCAATTCTGGCTCTTAGAAAATCTATAAATAGAGGCCTCTATCCTCAATTTGAACAAGTTGAATGTTGCTAGTGTTATATTGCAATAATTGCTTTGAACTTATTGTGTTTTTATGCCAAAATTTAATCTCCATATGTAAATTTCATAATGGGAAATGGTGTTGAAATCATTCTAGAATATGAAAGAGAAGCCATATTTTCAATAACCTTTCAAAGGGTGAGCATTGGACGTCAGCTTCAATACTCAAGGTGAAACTCCTATTTTGTGTATTTATTTACCATTAGTGAATACAAAGATCTTTTATTTCTCTTAAATAGCTTCTTATTTATATGAATTCGTTTTCATTTGGTTTTTGAACTAATAATCTGTTTTTGAACTAATAATCTGAAACATTAATCTTTGGTAAGAAACATAAAATTGTTTGTTTTTTTTCACTATTTGCATGACCATCAAGAGGTGGAAACTCCACTTGATTCTCCCTCGTATTCAAATTTCATGACCATCAAGAGGTGGAAACTCCACTTGATTCTCCCTCGTATTCAAATTTCTAGCCACCAACTCTGAAAGAGGCTCTTCAAGGTTTTCCTCACCTTTGCATCTTTGAAGTTTCATTAGTTTAGTTCACATACATTCTTGGGATAGAATAGGATAGATTAGGTTGTTACTTTGTTTATTTATTTTTTCTTCCTCAACGTTCCAAGTGATTGAAGAGGGATCATATGATCACCTAGTGCACAAATAACCCATCCATATATATCATGTTCTACACATGGAAAACATAACAAGGCCAATGTACCAACAAAAGACTTTATAAAAAAGTATTATCCAAAATTATATAGTTTATTATATGTATAGATAATTATAACTACATTACACTATCTCATTCTATATCCCATTTACTATTATTTTCAAATAATTTATAAACATGCTATCTTTCCAACTAAATCCATAATATAAACCAAACTATGCATAGCTCTCAATATAATCATATCTAGGTCAAATGATTAATGATAATATTTCTATCAAAAAAGTCCCTATTGTTTTCAAATAATTTCTAAACATGCCATATTTCCAACTAAATCCATAATATAAACCAAACTATGCATAACTCTCAATATAATCATATCTAGGTCAAATGATTAATGATAATATCTCTATCAACAAAGTCCCTATATATGAGTGCTTGATAGCTAAATATATCTTATTTGTTATGATTACCTTTAAATATAGTCTTTTCACTAAAGACAAGAAAGTCCCTATATCAGTGTTTGATAGCTAAATATATCTTTGTTAGTTAAATATATCTTATTTGTTATGATTACCTTTAAATATAGTCTTGTCACTAAAAAAATTGAGCATGGAATATCATATGTTTTAGTAAACCATGTCCTAATAGACACTCTTCCCATTTAATTTCTCACTCTAAGTGAAAGCATCAAAATAATAGCTTGAATTTCCAACCGTGCCCTAATTTGGGTGAATAGTTTGTCTCCCACATCCTCCAATTACAGTATGTGCTTGCGAGATTACTGAATGATGCACAACCCAAAAGTCGACTCACAGCAAAAACATGGAGTTTTTGGAAACTCTACGCGGATTCTTTGATGGAATTTTTAGGTGGAGCTTCAGTGAAACCAGTGAAAATCATAGGACTTAATGTAATATGGTGGCAAGTAAATTATTTAGGTGGAGCTTTAGTGAAACCAGTGAAAATCATAGGACTTACTGTAATATGGTGGCAAGTAAGAATTTACTTTAAGAAACTTTTTTTGATAAAAAAAGGTGAATAAAGTAATCATTTTCATTCTTCATTCTTTAAAAACGTGATTGGCTTATGGACACCTTGACCTATTTAACACTCCTGGTTGTTACGATTGTGATACTTTTATGGGTACCTTTACCTATTAAATTATCTCTTTTGTTTTTGGTTGTCGTGATTGTGATACTTTTTCTCCAGTACATTCAATTCTATCACACTTTTTTATCCAGTGCAAATATGATTCAAATCTAGCATACTATTTAGGGTTCAATTCTAGCGTACTTTTTATGGTTAAATGTTGTCTTAGTGTTATATACTTTTTTATTGCCATATTTAGGTTTGTTGGTTAGTTTACTCTCTTCCACTTTGGTGAATCTCAACATGTTGGTGATATATAAGAGTGGGTGTAAATCTTCTTCCATATGAATCTCAACATGATGGTGATATACAAGAGTCGGTGTAAATCTTCTTGCTCATGTAGCTGTTCTGCATTCTTACTAGCTGTTTATGCTAGTACCTGCTTATTTCAAGGTGTCCTTCAATCTGGCTTCAATGCATTCAAATACAAGACACTAAATGCATTCACGTCAACATGGACATGTTTATTTTATTTCGTCGACATGCATCTAGCATATGCATATTTAATCCGTTGTTGATCAATTTATTTCACTTAAAAGACTTATCAAAGACGTCGAAGCAAAATGATGGCATCGAGGAATATAAGAACGTCGAACCAGAAAGAGCAGGGTTGGAAATTCCAATTACAATTAACTATAATTTCGATGGTCTGGCCTGGCCATCGAAAATAATAATAAAACGCATGGCCTGTTTTTTTCTCTTTTATGACGAGCTTCAGAATAGTATACAAGGTGAGCTGTAACTACCCATAAAAAATTAATAAATACCGTGGACATTGTACTATTCGCTCTTTGGACAGTATACTCCTATGGTGGTTGTAATCGATTTATGAAAGGTTTACAAGTTAAAATCACAACTACGTAAACTTACATTTAACGGCTTCAAAATCACAACTTACTGTATTATTCTAAGAACCAATCACAATAGTCAGTTCATACATGTTATTCTTTTGTTTTGCCCAAACCAAATGATATATATTACAACAATCACAACATACTGTATCATTCTTAGAACCAATCACAGATCGATATAACTGACCACGGGCTAAGTGAAGAAATTGTTTATATGTCGTCCTAGATGGGTCATAATTACGCCGAAGGGTTTATTAAGTCGAAAGGCATATACCTATTGATAATGGGCACAATTAATGATCTTTTAACCTTATTTAACCTTAAACCCTAATCTGATGGCTATGCATTGAAGATGCTGGCATATTCTTAGTCGTCCTCCAAAATCAATGGATCAGATTTATTGTTCATAACTTTCTTGCATTTATCAAGGCATCAGTTAACATGTTTACCTTTTAACATTTACCTAATCACATTAAAAAATTACTGTAAGGATATGCAATTGCCACGTTCCATTTATCAACCTAATGTAACCAAACTTTTCATATTACCATAGACAAATTACCACAGCTTTCTGGTGGCACACTTATCAGCCGATACCTTTCGGCAGCCGTTCTCAGCCGCCAGTTAGCCGCTGTGCTAGTACCTATTGACAATGGGCACAATTAATGATCTTTTAATCTTAAATTCTAATCTGATGGCTAAGCATTGAAGATGCTGGCATATTCTTAGTTGTCCTCCAAAAGATTTATTGTTCATAACTTATTTGCATTTATGAAGGCATCCCTTAACATGTTTACTTTTTCACATTTACCTAATCACATTATAAGTTTACTGTAAAAATACATAATTGCCATGTTCAAATGATTAAGGAGGATTAAAATATATGCAGGCCACGTTTATATCGTTAAGAAACACTCTGCACACGTTTCATTTTGATGACAATCATTCATTTTTTATATCTTAAAAGTCGTTTGATGCCACGACATGCACGGACGTTTTATGTACGCTCTGTATTGGAGTCACGGCTCAGTCACGGCTCCCCTTTCTGCGTTCTCCAGCCGCAAGTCGGCTGTGCTAGTATTATCACTGTAAGTTTTCGATGAAGCGACATGTCGAATAATGGAGTCGGGGGAGAAAGTTCTGACTATTGGCTGGATCGTTTGAAATAGTCGGGGAGAGAAAGTTTTGGCTACTGGCGGGATCGCTAGAAATCCGCGGGCAAGATCGTTTGAAAGTCTATGGACGGACGTTGGAGACGGACATACTGTCGCAGACGGACGTTGGGAACAAACGGACCGGAGCAGAGGGAAGGAGGTAAACGGACGGGAGAGGCACAAGTTTCGAGTGACCGTAGATGGAATGCTTTCGGTCACCCGCAAATAAAAAACGTAGAATAGATAGAATACGCCATTTTGTAAATTTTGATTTTATGATAAATCGAATTGATTTTAATTACGTGAAAAAATCAATTTTAATTATTATTAATTTTATTTTATTTTTCCAAATTTTTAATTAATTAATCTTAAACATATATTAAAAAATTAATCATTATTATTTTATGATAAATTGAATTTATTTTAACTGCATTGAAAATTTAACTTTAATTATTATTTATTTTATAATAAATTAAGTTTAACACAAACTCATCATTAATACGCTCCACTCACATCAAATTAATTATCATACATATATAATTTCTACAAATGAATACAACTTAATACATTTGTATAATCATTAATATTACTAGGATAAGTGGACATGACATTAAAATTTACTTTAAAAATGTCTAATACTAATTAATGCAGCTTTAGATACTTGAATAGTGACTAATATTACTAGGGTAAGTTGTTTTTACACTAAAACTTTCTTTAAAATAATTAATATTGATCAAATAAGTGGAGATTTTATACATATTTATGTGTTATCTTAAAATATATTTTTAATGTAAATGTATTTTAATTTTGAATATGATTATGAAAAATTAAAAATAATTTAATTGTAAAAATTTAAATACTTAATATATATATAATATATTTTTTAATTTAATATTGTATAATTTTAATATAATAATTAATTTATATTAATTAATAATATGGATTGACCTTTTCATATTTAATTTATAAAAAAATATATCCTTTATTACATCTTGATACATTCACATTTGTATTATATTATAATAAGTTATAATATGTACATGTTCTAATATATTAACGACATTCACATTTGCATTATAATATAATAATATAGAATAACTAATGACATTGTTTTATAATTTTTTTTCATAATACTATTTTTTATTTAATTGATATTATATTATGATTATATTATATATTCAATATTATTATATTATATTATATTATATTATGATTATATTATATATTCAATATTATTATATTATATTATACACTTGTTTTTGTTATAATGTTGTAACATTCACTTTCATTCATAGTAGTCTTATATTATAGTTATTAATTCACTTTCATTCATATAGTAGTTTTATATTATAAAATACTAAGACAAGTGAGAGGTGGGGTGAATCAGTTGTTACTATGCTTAAATAATTTTATGTCTATTGAAATATTATTAATTTTCTCCAAAGCACCAACTCCTTATTCACAATGGCACCAACCTGTATAAAAGAGAACAATGATTCTCCCTTACACCACCCTACCACCCTCATTTTCCTAGCTACAACCAGATGGAAGCTACAACTCCCTGTGTTCAAGCACCCACTTGAAACTCTGAGGACAACAATCCTCCCTAGCACCACCCTACCACCCTGAGATATAAAACTTTACTTACTTGCTCCATCTCTAATATGGTCTGTTACAAATCCTTGTCTCCTCTGCCTTCTTCAACTTCTATGCTCTGTTTCACTTCTGCATCTTTTTGTTTCTATGCTCTACTCTTTTTCTTCCTCTGCACAATGCCTCTCTATTCATCTTCGCTTCAGCATATTATGCTATGTGATGCCTCTGCATTCTATACACTGCTCCACTGATCTTCACTTCAGATACTAGAAAACATCTCCTCCTACCCACATGCCTAACTATTGAAAAAATTACACTATCTTCTATGTTCTTCATGTCTTACTCACGCCGAGTCATCTACCTGCTCATTATTCGAACTCTTCATCTTCTCTACTACCAATTATTTTGAATCTATTCATCATCGGTGGTTGTTATCCCAAGATTCTTTGGCTTCTCTAGTAGTTATCCTAAACCTGTTCATCACTAGCGGGCATTATCCTGAGATTCTTTGGCTTCTCTGGCAGTTGCAACTCTTCGTTTTCTCTATTAGTTATAGTCAATAGTTTTTGGATTCTTTGTCTTCTAAACCCCTTCCTTCACTTGATCACCAATGGTAACCAAACACCTATTCAAAACGTGCTTCCCAATCTCAGTCTAGTGAGCGCTAGCTCTATTTCTCGATATGACGTTGGGCGATGATCTCATGTGACCACATGATTGCGGGCGCATCCAAAGGCGGTTTGAATCAAACTCCTTTTTTCCCTGCAATTTACCTCGAGCCTCCATGGGTCCTTTCTCCAAAACCGTTGTTTCGATTGCGTCCCACCTTCAACTTTTTAAATTTCGCGGATCCTCAATCCTCCCAATGCGATGGGACCGTCAATCTCATGATCTTGGCTGTTCTCCTAAACAAATGGTTCATATTTGTTCTTTCACGATCTGCGGATCATATCTAACCTTCCTAAACCAACGACTGTGATTTATTTCGTGATCCGGGCTTCTTGAGTTTCAAATCTCAAATCGTTCTTTCTTCCATATGCCAATCTTCCAGATTTGATGATCTATGGATATTTGTCCTTCTCAATTGACGAATCTGCCTCCACTTCGATAATTTGACCTTTCAACTAGATTAACGGTTCTACAACTCCTTTATCGATCAATGATTGAGATCTCCTTCGGGTTTTTGGACATTTGAAATCTCAAGTCTCAAACTTTACTTCCCCTTGAAGTATGCGGATTATTGCCATGTGTCCTTTTGGATCAGACGGTTGAGGCTTACTTTGTGTCTTTTCCCAGAGTTCACAGGATTATGCCACATCTTTTTTGGATCAGACGACCCAGATTTACTTCAGATGATTTGATGCATGATATCTTCTTCGGACGATCGGATGACTAAGATCTACTTCGAATGATCTAATGATCGAGAATTTTTTTCGGTTTTCTAGGTCTCCGGGCTTCGGGAATTTCAAAACTATAATTGACTCTCTGGATTAGATGGCCCAGATTCACTTCAGATGATTTGACGCTTGAGATATTCTTCAGATGATCGGACGACTGAGATATAGTTCGGATGATCCGACGATCAAGAATGTATTTAGGATCTCCGGGTCTCCGGGCGTCGAGAATTTCAAAACTCAAACTGACGCTCTTGATCAGACGGCCCAGATTCACTTCGGACGATCTGACGCTTGAGATATTCTTCGGATGATCTTAATACTGAGATATACTTTATATGATATGACAATCGAGAATGTATTTCAGCTCTCTGGCTCTACGGGCTTTGGGTATTTCAAATCTCAACTAAAAATTCTTGAAGTAATTTCTCTCGAGCGTAACCTCCTCATAACTTTAGGCATGAAATGAATGATGTCTGTTTGATCAATATATTATATCAATGACTCAATCTGTCCGTGATGAATATTTTCCTTTGATTAAATCCAACGACTCTCCATCTTTTCTTATCCTATCCTTCCACTTAATTCGATTTGATGGCTGGCGTGGATTCGGATAATCGAATTCTCAAACCTTGCACCCCGTTTATCCTATCCTTCCATTAATTCAATCCCATGGCTTACAGAAACTCGGATGAATGAGATCTAAGATCTTTCATCTTATCCTGTCCTTCCACTCAAAAGTGATCCAACGACTATCAGGTATTCGGGTATTCAAGTTCTCAACTGTCCTAGTTTGTATTGTGGAGATTTTGATCTTGATCACGTTTTTGTACTCCGCTTTCCCTTGTGAGATTTGATCTTTGCATAATGTTCTCTTTTCCTCCTAAGCTTATGTTGTTCCTATTTTCTATCATCTTTGTTGTTCTTTCCATCAATGACAAGCACACTCTTCCTGTAAAACATGCCAACAATCTCCCACTTTGGCATTGATGGCAACCCTAAAAGACTGCACTATTCTTCTTAGACCTTCAACTGTAGCATACACACAACACATTTTTCTCACGCTTTGACATCAATGTCAAAGAAAACAGAGAGTGACTCTGTGCTCCCCTTGATTAGATATACTAGGAGAACTCTCCCCCTAATCAGATAGAATATTTAGCTTTCTAACGAGGTCATGCCCAACTTCTGGCGTAGATACTCAAACTGAGCTTTTGCAAGCGGTTTAGTGAAGATATCAACAATGTGATCTTTGGATGGAATATAATGCAAAGAAACAATAGTGTTTCTCACTTTTTCCCTCAAGAAGTGATACTCGATGGGTATATGCTTTGTCCTGGAGTGAAATACATGATTCTTTGACACACTAATTGCACTAGTATTATCACAATGAATTAGAATCGGTGCAGTATATTTTACCTCCAAGTCTGCAAGTGTTTAAATCATCCACAATACTTGGGTACAATAAGTGGCAACTTCAATGTATTCAACCTATGTCGTCGATAAGGAAATGGTACCTTTCTTCTTGCTCAACCATGCTACAAGAAAATCTCCTAAGAAGAATTCACCTCCACTCATGATTTTCCTTTCATCCATGCAGTTAGCCCAATCAACATCTGAATAGACTAATAATTGAAAATTATGATTCCTAGGATACTATAGGCCATAGTTCATCATTCCTTTCAAATATTTGAATATTCTTTTGACAGCTATCAAATGACTCTGTTTAGGTGCAGACTGATACCTTCCTACCATTCCAACATCATGCATTATGTCTGGAAGAGATGTTGTGATGTACAAAAGTCTCCATATCATAGACCTATATAAACTCTAATCAACAGCAGGTGAGTCATCATCCTTTCTTAGCTTGCATCAAGTGACCATAGGTGTTCTCACAGGTGTAGAATCTTCCATTTGAAACCTTTTCAATATTTCTCTTAGATATTTCTCAATTCTAGCATAATATTTCTCTTAGATATTTCTCAATTCAATTCTAGCATACTATTTAGGGTTCAATTCTAGCGTACTTGTTATGGTTAAATGTTGTCTTAGTGTTATATACTTTTTTATTGCCATATTTAGGTTTGTTGGTTAGTTTACTCTCTTCCACTTTGGTGAATCTCAACATGTTGGTGATATATAAGAGTGGGTGTAAATCTTCTTCCATATGAATCTCAACATGATGGTGATATACAAGAGTCGGTGTAAATCTTCTTGCTCATGTAGCTGTTCTGCATTCTTACTAGCTGTTTATGCTAGTACCTGCTTATTTCAAAGTGTCCTTCAACCTGGCTTCAATGCATTCAAATACAAGACACTAAATGCATTCACGTTAACATGGACACGTTTATTTTATTTGGTCCACATGCATCTAGCTAAAATCACAACTACGTGAACTTACATTTAATGGCTTCAAAATCACAACTTACTGTATTATTCTAAGAACCAATAACTGAAGAAATCGTTGATATGTCGCCGTAGATGGGTCGCCGTGTAATATTATGATTGTAAGTTTTCGATGAAGCGAGATGTCCAACAATGGAGTCGGGGAGAAAAAGTTTTGACTATTGGCTGGATTGTTTGAAATAGTCGGGGAGAGAAAGTTTTGGCTATTGGCGCGATCGCTAGAAATGCGCGGGTAAGATCGTTTGAAAATCCACGGACGGACGTTGGAGACGGACATACTCCCACAGACGGACGTTGGAAACAAACGGACCGGAGCAGAGGAAAGGCACTAAACGGACGGGAGAGGCACAAGTTTCGAGTGACTGTAGATGGAATGCTTTCGGTCACATACGCGATTTTGTAAATTTTGATTTTATGATAAATTGAATTGATTTTAATTACGTGAAAAATTCAACTTTACTTATTATTAATTTTATTTTATTTTTCCAAATTTTTAATTAACTAATCTTAAACATATATAAAAAAATTAATTATTATTATTTTATGATAAATTGAATTTATTTTAATTACATTGAAAATTCAACTTCAAACATTATTAATTTTATAATAAATTAAGTTTAACACTAACTCATCATTAGTACCGTCAACTAACATCAAATTAATTATGATAAATATATAATTTCTACAAATGAATACAACTCAATACATTTATATAATCATTAATATTATTAATATTACTAGGATAAGCGGACATTACATTAAAAATTAATTATATTTTAGTTATTAATTCATATTATATTATGACTATATTATAAATTATTATTATATTATATTTATTATATATGCACAATAATAATGATCTTCCATATGTGGAAAAAAGTGTACCAATTCAAGCAAAGCAATTATAATGACCTTGAATGAATTAATGCATGCATTAATTAAATATTTAAGGACTTTAGAATATGATATGAGATATATAGGTTTCAAAAGATATTAATTATATATTTATAAAATAATAGACAAATAAAAAATATATATATATATATATACATTACAAAGGTATTATATATATATATATATATATATATATATATATATATATATATATAAAATTAAATAAACTTTACCTAATAATAAATATTATGAAATTATGGTAAGGGATAGTAGAGTTTTAAATAAAGGGGGAAATTAGGAATGGGAAAGGAGGGAGGAAACAAGGTGAGTTGTGCCCAAAATTTAGAATGAAGAGGGGATGAGTGAGAATTTAAAAAAAATCAAAGGGAAGCTCTTATATTTTGGGATTTGTATGATGGAAAAATCAGAGGGAAGCTCTTATCTTTTGGGATTTGTTTGATGGACAAGATCTGAGGGTGAGTTCATATATTTGGAGTCTCACACGATAGGTTTTCTCTGGTTGGGTGAAAAAAGAGTTGGAATTTGAAGGAAAAAGTTAAGAATTATTGTTTGAGTTTTAAATTTAATATTAGTTATACATTTTGTGTTTTTTTTTTTTTTAGAAAAAAACAGTCTCACTGCTATTTTATTAAGAATAAAGTGAAACTATCATAAGTACATATATGTTTACAATCTACTTTTGATTCTATATTTCTCAATAAAGTCATGATAAAATCAAAAGTTTCATATAACTTGAATACAAAACGTATATAACTATTTCATCCTAGATATTATCTTGATGTCCACTTAATTACAATTACTTCATCATAACATTGTCTTATATAAAAAAACTATGATCAGAAGAAAACATAATGAGACTACAACAAAGAGATTTTTTTTGTATGAATTGTTGCTCCATCTATATGCTCCTCAAGGAAAATCCACCCATGAGAGCATTCGAGTGCCTGTTTTGAGAGTTGACCAACAATATGGTTAAAGATACTATGCACATGAATGTATTTTAAACATTCAAATTGTTCTTGTAGTGTTTTGATTTTTTGTTGCCAAGACCTGAGGTAAATACAATTGAGTCTTCAAACACCTATAATCTAGTCAATAGTAATTTTAGAATCGCCAGCTACCATTAATCTGCTCAAAGAAAGAAGTGTAGCCAAGTGTAAAATCCCCCAAAGTCCTAAAAGTTCTTCTTTTGTATTGTTGCCTTCTCCTCCAACAAAATAAACTTTGAAGTTGTGAGCACTATTGAGTTTGATAAATAAACCAATGCCACACCTATCTCCCGATGCTTCCCCATCGAAGAAGCCAATTGGGGAGTCATCAAAATAAACTTGCCTTAGAATGGAATCGAACCTATCAGGCTTTGTATCTTCTTGTGTTTCCTAGATAGATAGAAAAATATTTTTTTCTATGGAGGAATCTTGTCTATTCCATTTTTCAAATAATATATTATTCCTATATTTCCAAATGCCCCATATCACCATGAAAGGAATGTGTCTCTTCCTTGGGTATCAAATAAACCAATTGAGGAGATTTCCTTCCAAATCCTAGTTTCCCCAATCATCCTAGATCATCAATAGAGAGAGGATCTCTTTCCATATAGATTTAGAAACTTTACAGGAAGTGAAGATAAGTTATGTTGTGTCTTCGACATTTAGTCATAAACTGGCAGCAGTAGGCCCGATTCCCCCTCTGCGCTGATAATTGGCCCTTGAAAGTATGCTATATTTCAAACATAACCAAATAAAACAAGTAATTTTACTCGAGACTTTTACCAGCCGGATGGATTTATACCACCATCACTTCTCATCCTTATAATTTGTAAAAGTGATGGACTGATAAGCTGAATTGACAGGAAAAGTACCCAAAGAGTGATTCCATGACCATAATAGCTTTTCATTGGAGTCTATTAATGTGATGCCATTTGTTCATAGGGAAAGGGTGAAAGAGTCTCATTTTATAGAAAGATCTCTAGTTAACTTGATATGTTTTGAATCAAACAAAATAGTCGGGGAAGCTGTAACATTGTGTTGGGCTACTTGGGTAAGAGTAAATAAATTCCAACTATGAATATGAGAAATAAGTGTTGGAGACATAAAACACAATTCATTACCTCTGATAAAGGCATCTAGGCCGAGATAAATTTGTTTACTGCTTCCCACAGTCCATGCTATCCATCTTATAATGATAGGCAGAGTTGTCATAAGGTTTCTCCAAATGATGGAAGCAGAAGGGAAATTGAAGTTGTTTCTTTTAATCCAGGAGTAAACATCGATTCCCTTCAGAGATTTCTTCCGCCGGACTGTGCTCCACAGTCCTCTACCAAAGAGGTCTCTCCAGCATGAATTCACTGCAAGTTCTTCGGCAAACCACTTTAAATTTCATTATCCCCATCCTCTGCATTCCTTTGGGAGCGCTATATTTTGCCAACTGGCTAGGTGGTAGTGATTTGGTTTTATGGACCCTCACCAAATGAAGTTTTTGATTAATTGTTTAATGCGATGTAGGGAGGTTGAAGGAATTTTATCTAAGTTGAGCCAATAAACAGGAATAATTTGAAGTACTGCTTTAGCGAGTGCGACTCTGTCACTAAGGGAAAGCCACCGAAAATACCAACATCCTATTTTGTTTTCTATTTTTTTAATTAGCCAGTTCCAATATGCCACTATATAATTATTTTCCTTAAGGTAGTATCCAAGATACTTCATCCCATCTTTGAATGCCTCGAACTAAATATTAAAAACTGTGCTCATGTTTCTAGCTAAATATTTCTCAATGTTCTAGGCTATGAAACATGATTTTTGGCAATTGACGACCATGCCAAATGCTTTGCGGAATAGCCTTAAAATTGTGTGAAAAGTGAACCACTCTTTGAAAATAGCATCCCCCAGAATGAGGACATCATCAACGAACAATAAGTGTGAAATAAAAGTGTCAAAAACTACCTTGATTCCTTTGAAGGATCCATTCGATATTGCCTTTTTTATATTCCTACATAGGCAATCGATTACAAGTAAGAACATAAGAAGTGAGA
This sequence comes from Picea engelmannii, assembly GCA_009831015.1. Classification (NCBI taxonomy): domain Eukaryota; kingdom Viridiplantae; phylum Streptophyta; class Pinopsida; order Pinales; family Pinaceae; genus Picea; species Picea engelmannii. The sequence continues at coordinate 7,085 of ML855128.1, read as the reverse complement.
TGGGACACCCCTGTCTCAAACCTCGATGGATTTTAAAAAAATAGGTAGGGGATCTGTTAATAAGTACGACCATGCTAACATTAGTAATACAATCCATTATCTATTGGGAAACATCCCACTTAAGCCCATTCTGGATAAGAATTAATCTCAAAAATTACCAACTGACTTTATCGTATGCCTTTTTTAAGTCTAGTTTCAGGATAACTGAGCTTAGTTTTTTTGTTTTTACTGTATGGAGACTCTCTTGTGCTAGGCCAACAACATCATATATCAGTCTGTCAATTAGGAAGCCGAACTGCTCTTTTGAGAAACAACATGCTAGTTTGTCTTTGATGTGATTCGCAATAACCTTAGAGATCACTTTCTATGCAAAATTACATAAGGCTATGGATCCGAAATCATTGAAGGTAGTAGGTTTTCTCACTTTTGGAATAAGAGTAAAAAAATTAGCATTTAGTACCCCTGAGATGTATCCTTTGATTATGTATTCCTCGAAATCCAATAGTATATCTTTCCCCATGATGTCGAAGAAGGTGTAGAATATTTCTTGCATCAACCCATCCGGGCCAGGGCTCTTCTCTTTTGGCATTTTTTTTATAGTAGAATCAAGTCCTTCGATGGTAACTGGAGTGCTAATTCCATCACTCTCCACTTCAAAGAACATTCTTGGAACATATTTTATGATTTGGAAATTATTTCTCATATCTTCTTCTTTAGGGGCCTCATATTGAGATTTGTAAAAATTGTATGCGTTCTCCTTGATCTCTGATTCACTGGAGAGGGTCAAACCATCGACATTGGTGATATCCCAAATTGATTTTTTCAATCTTCTCTATGTGGCATATTTATGGAAGAATCTGGTATTCTTCTCTCCATTTTGCATCTAGAGGGCTCAACTTTTGATTCGCCAAGTCAATTCTTTAGTGGCTAGAATCTTTTCTTTCCTAGTCTTGAGGGCTCTCAAGAGATTTATCTCCTCTTGCATAAAAATATGTGACTATCGGCTTTCTAGAATCATTGTCAATTTTGATTCAATGAGTGATAAATCCGACTTGTGTTGTTGCTTTTTCTTTTTTTGCCAAGTTATCACATGCTTCTTTAGAAATTTCAACTTTTCACACAACAAAACACATGAGGAATTATTTTTCCAATTAGTCATGGAAGCCCATGTCCACTGGATAAGTGTTATAAAGTCTATCTCTATAAGCCATGAACTGTTTAATTTGAAGGGTGCATTTACACAACGACAGTCAAAGAATAGCTATAGACATATCGGGTTATGATCCGAAATGTCCAAGTTTATAGTCCAGGACTTGAAAGTACACTGGATAGTGAGAAGATTTCGATCCAAAAAGAATCTGTCTAAATACTTAGTGATACCTGCCTTACCAGCTCGACCATTTCACCATGTTGGGGATAGATGAGAAGGGAAAGGTCCACTAGCCCAGAATCCTGAAGAAGATTTGAGAAAAAAATGGAAAGTGCGTTTGCTCTTTCTAGACACCCCCAAACCTCTCGGGAGGACAGAGTAAAATTTAAGTCGCCGCCAACTATGAGGCTCAGTTCTTTGAGTAGTCCAAAATCCAAAATCAATTGCCAAAAGCTCTCATGATCCTTATACGAGGCATATCAGTTAAGCAATTTGAATTTTTCTGCTACGTTTTTGGACCTACCCTCCAAGTTGATACCTGCATTGGTACCAAGAGCACTAAACTCAACCAATGAAATATTCTTGCCTGATATTCCATTAGGATCCATTTCCAAACAGTTCCACGAGGGTAGGAATTTTAGAAAAGAGCTCTTTTCCTTTTCAGAATTTACAAAGGTCTCTTGTAAAAAAACAACATCTGGAGTGACTTGTAACAATAACAACTTAAGGGAGGCTAATATTTGTGGAACCTATGAACCTGCATAGATTGAAGGAGAAGAGAATCGTGAGTCCACCCCCGAAGTTGGCATGCCTTATCTAAGGGTTGATGAAGAGGGATGATCAAACATAACAGACACTGAGTTTTGGAAAAGTAGGTGGAGGGGGGGGGGGG
>ML855127.1:91036-103585 GCA_009831015.1 Picea engelmannii | reverse complement strand
AACATCATTTCAACAACAACCATAACAACATCAAGTTTATTTTCTAGAAAGTAAAAGATCATAAGCACTAACAACAATAGGAACAACGTTGGGAGTGGCAACAACAATAGTATTTGAAACAATGGTGGTATTATAATCTAGTGGAAGAGGAGGTACAACATATGCAGCTTTCAGAGGTGGAGGAACGACGTTGGATTCAACACAAAAACTTAACAAGACTCTCACTCAATGCATCTCACCAACCATGTAAGTTTTGATAAAGGAGAAGGAGATAATTCAAGGCCCAAACCATCATTATTTCTCAGAGGAGGAGAAGATTACACTCTCGATTAACACTAACATTCGGCTATTGAACATTTTAAACATTTCTAGACAACTTAGTAATGTTAGAGTGACAAGGAGGATTGGGGTCAAAATCATAATGAGGTTGACAGAAATTAGGATGAATACCAAGATCAATATGGCATGTTTGAGCTAGCCGAGAAAAGTCATCGGTATTATCTTCAAAGTGCATAGAAAATTTAATTCTCTTTCTACCTCTAGTGCTACCAAAACCTCTTCCTTGGCCTTGGGGTTGAACATGGTCTCTCCCTCTCCAGGAACTCATTTAGAAGAAACCAATATGTAGAACTAGATTCAAACCAGTTATCCCTTGAAATATGCATTTCCTCCTCAAAAGTCAATCATCATTTGCCATAAAGTTATCCAAATACTTATTAAATGCAAATATCATTTTGCTAATTCTTTGTTCATCAACAACCATTCTATAAAATATAAATCTGAATTGGATCATATATCTCTAAACATTTACACCATTCTCATGAATTTGATCGTTTATGAGCAACATCAAAATAATATAATTAAAGAACATAAAGCATTCATCATCATATCTTTCTTGTGACCTAACACGCCATCCTCCATATCTAAGATCAATATTTTCTTTCCAATAATCACTTTTGGAAATTAACCAAACTTACTCTATAAATATTCAAGCAAAGTCAACAAAGGCATCTAATTTTTTGCCATGAGAAAAGCAAAACTATATAACAACAATATTGAAGTTAGGATGGGGAGAAGATGCAAACTTATGAATGGATATAGTTTTGGGAAAAAAATAGAAAGGGATAGAGTAAAAAAAAAAAATGAGGAACCTTCCTATGGTAACTAACTATGCATGTATTTCATTTGAGCATAGCAACTTTTACAATTTTTTTATGGTTAGTTGTAGGAAAATATGAAATCATTTTGAAAAAAAAAATCATTCTTCTCATAGTAAGCAAGCGTACACATTTGTTTGAAAGAGTAAAGGAGAATCGAAATCAAAATAATATGAATAGACAACCAATAGACTTCAGTGGATAAGTACTTAGATACAATTAATTTCAATGTTGACATAAAAGTTGCCCTTATGATAATGCCATAAACAACTAATGCCCAACACATTTTCCTAAAATTTCTTATTTATCATACGGCTTGGAGCAAAGATGTAATTAAACAATATCATTTTTTCAATGGTAGAATAATATATTCGAGCTAATTTGGTTAAGGAGAATAAGGCCGAAAGCATAGTCATGCAGGGAATTTTAAAGCATTGAAGCTGGGAACTTTCGAATTCCATCAAATACACATCATACATTCTTTTGATAAATGAAACATGGTTGTATAAAACACCTACAATTAGGGTAAAGTGCACCCAGACACTTGTCAAAATAGAAGGATGAAATAGCCATGGATACGAGCTTACTAAGGAATTCATATTTCAATTATTAGTTCTTTGTTCATTTCATAATTTAAGAGTTGTATTCATTTCATAATGATGAATACACGGTGACGTGAATAGGCACCATAGAAGCCAATGCAAAGACGTGGCAAATGATTCCATGAGGCCATTCGAATAGAGTCATCAACTTGAGTTTGAATTTCAACCAACCAAGCTATCAATATAGCATGAGAACATCTTTATTTTGATATTTGAAAGAGTCATGTAAAAACCAAATACACACATTGTATTTAGCACAATAGGGAGGAAATTCCATATACTAGGAATAGAGGGTCAGGATAGATAGGAGGGCTAGTATTTGAAACTTAGAGGAGGGAAATAGAAGTTGTGAGATAGATCAATGTAATAAAGGATAAATGGGTTTAAGGGAAAACTAGATATCATCACACATTCTCAAGATAAAAACCGATTGCATGCATGAAAATCAGGCAAGGACTTGATCAAATATAAGCAAATAGACAATAACAAAATGCATTCCTTCGCCATTAGAATCGCAAGAAGAAAGGAGGATTTTGACCTATTCACATTAACAAATTAATCCAATGTCAAAATATAACCAATTATTTGCACCAAGGACACAAGATTTCATCTAGAAGCCTCCAAACCAAATCTTGATGTTGCCATAATCCAAAAGAGTGGGTTAGTGGTTATAACCATGAAACCATCAACCAAAGGCTCAAAACCATCACCACAACCAGCAAGCTTCTTTACATAATTTTTTTCACATAGGATTAGTGGTTTGGTACATGTAGAAATGAATGAGACAAAACCCTAAACATGTTTCTTCTAAGTTGAAATCTCTTGAAAGGATCACAACCACATGATCAAATCAGACGATGGAGAATCACTCAAAGTTCATTCAATTCAACCATTATTTCTATGCTAAGTTTTTTTCTTTAAGGTGATGTATGAACAAAATGTTGAGTACAAGTTCCCAAATCTTTCCATGCAACACACTCCAAGCATAACCACATTTGGAATAGATCCCAAAGGGCCTTAACATAATCATGGAAAATGTGACATTAATAGGAAATCACCAACAACATAATATTAAGTTCCAAAAACTCACCAATCATCCAAGGTCAACATCATATATTGAATCACCTAGAAAGCTTCTCAAAGTCCACAATCCACTTGACACCATTCATATTATCACAAACAACACTTTTCCATTTTCCAACGATTGAATGACTTGTGTTTACAAAGTGATCAAGAGTTATTCGATAAGTGTATGATCATTAACTAATTCAAGTGCTTGAGAAGTAGAACAAAAAATCAATCATAACACAAATATATCCACAAGGATTAGGATATGAACACCATCATTTTATACCATCAAACCACCATAGATATATAAGGAGTAAGCCCCAAATACAACCAATCCACGGACACAACCAACCATGAACATAACATCATGAATAATGTACCAAGAGTAGATTTTCAACAACTAGGTTTCAAGTATAATTCTTTGTAACGAAATTATATGCAAGTGAAACAAACACTAATAAATGCACAAAAATTAATGCGAACCAGAAGAAAATGTTCCATAAATATATTGCTTATGATTTTAGAGCTATATCACAATCATGAGAATTAGAGTCACCACAAAATTAAAACTAAACCAATTCAAAGTGATGATCTCCTAGACACAAAGAGTTGTTCACCATAACCATAATAAGCATATGATTTGCCAATAAATTTCATACCCATCAATTATAATACCATCAAGTTATGCTCAAAAGAAATGAAGGGTACATCACTAGCACAGATCATGTAAAGAACCAATATGTGCCATTTGAAATTAGAGGTGCCAAAAATTCAACGAGTCAATGTCCTTCTCTCAACTCAAAGATGAAACCTCCATTCAAAATTGTTCCGAAGAAAAACCCTCACGTGGATAGGAAATCTCTCCCTTGGATCTGCCCTTGATCGTAGATAGACAACTAATAGATAACAATGCAAATCTTCCAAGATCTACTGAATTAAATTCTACTTATTCTAGAAGAGAGGAAAAATGCACCTGGTTTTCGAAGGTTGTCTTTAAGTCATCCTGTTTGGTGCAACTCTAGAGATCTAGCTCCAACTCCCACACCCGCTTCCTGCACACAAAAGACAAACATTACCCAACTCAACTCTTTCAAGCATTAAGGAAACTTAAACCAATCTGAATCTACTTTATTCTACCCAAGTGAAGAATAAACCAATAACATGCAATTGAACAAACAATCATGGAAAGGGGAAAATTGTATTGATCTATATTAATAATGGAGAACCTTACATTAGTCGTTTAGTTTCCTTGAGTCACAACTATGGTCCTCCTTGGTCCTTTCCTCGACTCTTCCTTGGCCCTCACACAAGTAAGGCTAACTTGTGGTGAAAGCTAGCTTACCTAGATGAATCTCTTCTGAAAATTTTGCACCATAAACTTGCTCTCCATTCCTTTTTTCTCCAAGCACACCTTTATCAATAAATAATTTACAAGAGAAGTCTTCCATGTGATGAGATAATGCGCCATAGTTGAGCTTCTGGAGCTTACTTAGGACATGCACCAACTGAAACAATAGTAATTTTCTACCTAGTCTTGGTTAATTGATCATGCAATCAATAATTAAATAGATATGCACAAGTGGAGTGAATTACACTCATGCATGCACAATGACTGTGCCCTACTAGCCTTATGCACATGCAATGCTCACTCCTAGTGATGTTTCCAAGGAAGGCATGCAGTCTCGGTGATGATTCCAAGGTAGGCATGCAAGATTGGGTGATGATTCCAAGGAAGGATTGGGTGATGATTCCAAGGTAGGCATGCAAGACTTGGTGATGATTCCAAGGAAGGCATGCAAGACTGGAGTCCTCTAGTGTAATTGAAGCATGACTCAAGAAGAGGTGCACCCTTTTCTAGGGGAAGAATATTATCATCCAATGGAGAGTATCTTGGACCAAGTGAGACAAAGTGCATCCTCATACATGGACTATAGAACATAGGGAAAATGATGTACTAGGTAAATGTGCATGTATACTTCAATACCCCTCATGAGTAGGTTCTCTATGTGCCCCTAGGGTGGAAAGTATAGTTGTAACAAATGCCCCCTAATGTGTGAGGTCAATAGAGGAATGGATGGTTAAAACACATTAGAATAATTTTGAACATGAGGTGGCGTAAGGAAAGAGTTGAAGATCAAGGAGCCAATGAATATCTGCAACCAAACGTATATAGATAATCCCTGAAGTAGACATACCCATGCTTGGAATAGAAGCAAAGCACGAACACCAACATAATACATTGCAGATCCATGTAATGAACTACAAGATCATAGCCATGAAAAATACACTGTGGATCCATGTCAAAAGGGATCATAGCCACGATCAAATACATTGTGGATCTATGTCACAATGAATGTTAGGAAGACAGTGAGCACCAATGATAATGCTCCCTAGTTTTCAAAGTACTTTTGCAGAAGTGATGTATGCCATCACAACCTAGGAGGGGTATTAGGAATGAGTAATGTGCCCCCAGGCCCAAGGTCTTTGTCTCAAGCTCAATTGTACAATTCTACATCATGCAAATAAATGAGCTAATGTCAAGCATGGTAGAAACCGTATGATTACCGTTCATTGAGGTATACCATTAATAGACGTGAGGGATCCCATCAATGATGAAAATGGACCCCAAGGTACCTAGTACATGCTAGCAAGTGTGAATAGAGGATACGATGTCAAACATTTGTAGAACCAATCAATTAGGAGTCAATGAGGTAAACCCATTTTCGATTGTGAGGAAGATTGCCCCTAAGCACTATAAGCTCCAAGGTACTAGTTGGTTTCTAGATCCCTTTCCTAGATCATGTGTTGAAGTCGACAGGAAAATATTCATCAAAGGAGGGCCTTAATGTATCCCCCGTCAATAAACATGAAACATACACCGAGAGATGAGGTGAAAAGATATAATCACTAGTACAATCGATTCAGGGATAGCTAACTTGGATGGTCAATAAGACAACAAATGGTCGACTTAGGCTTAACTTTCCTTGAACATATAACATGACACAATGGTGACTTAGCAACATAAATGCAAGAGCACCGATGACACGGTGCGACAATGAATGAGGCATTTGAAGCACTCTCTGTAAGGACTAGAAAAGTAACCATTCAGAGGAGTATATGGCATATTGATGGTACAAGTCCCAGGAAATCTATAACCCAACTGTAAGAGAATGATGCAAATAAGTGTTATGTTCAAAGGTGACATGACTAACGACTGCCATTTTTTTATAATACAGATTAATGGTAAAACCACCCTTCACTTTGTTAATTTTTTTTGTTTTTTGTCTCCTTCATAGTTTTATGAGCATGAAAGAGAGATAAAAGTGTGCTCGATAGAGTCTTTTTTGTTTAGTTTTTTCGAGTTTGAAAAAGAGGTAAAAGTATACTCTTTAGGTGTCTTTTTCATGTTTTAACGAGCATGAAGAAGAGGTAAAAGTAAGCTCATATGGAGAGACTGGGTGGCTGGACAACACGCATCTATGTTCCAAGCGTCTGGAACTGACCTAGGCATATGGATGCAATAGGGTAATGGAAAGTGAGGTCCACTCATAGCAACAGTTCTCTCCATGGGTATACTGGTCACAAAACGAAGGTAAGCGAATGCAAATGGCCAGAGGTCAAGTGTGACTATAAATGGTGGTAAGCGGGAATAAAGAAAATAGTAGCACAATAATAGACACCAAGACATAAGCAACAAAGGCATGTACAACTGTAAAGTGACACATAAATGACGGGAACCCCCTCGGGATTAATCCAAAACAGATGTGAAGAAAGAGAAATGAGGCTCAATTTTGAGTACTAGCGGGATCTAGGAGGGTTCCCAAGCCTACAAGAAGTCACAACATGGGCACTAGATGACATTCATGGTGCTAACTAGGGAACCCATGTAGGGTAGGTTGTATTGTGCATGTTACGATGTGCAAAAAGATAATGGTTAATTGTCACAACCCAACAGGACCAAACCTAAGGATTTGTGATGATAGAATGGACGATTAATAATGCAAGATGGTGTTGAGGGAAAACCTATCTCTATATGCTAGTTTGAAACACGTACCTCAAGTTCAATGGATGTCTCCATTAAAAATATTTCACAAAATGTGATCGAGTCATATAAAACACATCCAAAACTATTAGACTCAAGGTTAAAATGTGTAGTTAAATCTCAAAAAAGAAAATGTTTTATTTTTATTTTTCAACATGATATATGCAAAACAAAAAAGACTCACACCACACACCTATGTACAAACACTATGCATCCTAACAGTTTATGCAAACTAGAGCCCATTTGGAGGCTCTAACCAAGGATCCTTTTCATCATCGATGAACTCATGGTCCATTGTCGGTATCATGTGGCACGCCATGTTGGGGCCACACCACAAAAGATTGAATTTATGTGTACAAAGATACTCATTGTGAGTAGTCCCGTGAGCTATTGCAACTCCTTGATGATGCCCATCAAGATGCAAATTAGGTATGAAATATTGATATTTGGTGCGATTGGAAAAAGAGAATTTGGTGGTAAGTTCTGGAAAATGTATCTAAGGTTCAAAGAGGTCAAGACGTGGAATTTCACTAGATGTCCTAGAAAATGTCCACATTCTCGCATCATGACTTATGGTGTTAACCCTCATCTATTCCAAATCAGGAAGAATAGATGATCGATGTGTCACATCTTCCTTTGGCTTATCGATTGAAGCCATGACTTCCAAGATGGCCTCATCTAAAGGAAACTCAAAATCGAGGAAATCCTGTGAACTTGGAGAGTCAATAGCCAAGGTGGGTAGAGTAGGTTGATCATATTCCATATTAGGATGGATTTTCGGACTGGTGTCAGTAGATGCCAACCGAAACCTATGAACAATTGTCGGGATCATGTCCCAAGGAGGCAAACATGAGTGTAAAATCTTCTTCTTAAAAGCAACTGAACACTTAGGATACGATGCCACATATTTCACTCGTGGCGAGGTAGTGTCCACTCAATCACTAGTTACATAGAATGGGGTAGCATGGTATAATGGCAAAGAAGGATGGTGATTATCAAATGAAAGTTGATCTATAGTGGCAATGATTCCATTGCAATAAAAATGTATCACTCGAAAGAGCGTAGACACCACAACATTCATAGCATATACATAATCATGCCCATGAAGCATATTAAAGTCTAATGGGCCATTCACCACGATCATATCAACCATCACAGTCTTCCCACCTATTGCAATAGGAAACTAAGTAAGAATCCCTAAAGATTCATTAGGTCTTCTATTAAAATCCAGCAGTTGACTGGGAGTTGACACAAGCTAGGGAGAACCTATAGCTTGCCAAGATGAGGAGGATAAAATGCTTACAGAGGCTCCTTCATCTACTATACATCGGTATATGTCATTTGAATAAGCTTCAACCCTTGTCTAAAAGAGTTCAAAAGAAGGAAGGTGAGGCTCAACAACATTGTTCCAATCAAAGGAAACACTCTTAGGACTTGGAGGGAGCATGCTTAAGGTGAGTGTGATGCCCCCTTGTTTAGAAGGTTATGAATTGGCAACGAAGAAAACATGAGTGATAGACACATCACTCTCTAAAAGAGGATTTGGATTGACCAAAGATTGCATCGGTGCGACCACTTCATGAACCAATGGTTGAGTAGGTCATTGAGAAACCAAAGGTTATTCTAGAGTAGAAGAGCCTTCAAAAATGGACCACACTCTTTTTATGTCTAGAATAAGAGGACATAAGTGAGTAAGGTGATATCCTTTGCAAATTGTAAAAGGGAACTTAGGCTTGCATCTTTCTCGTCTAGATTTCTCAACAATATCAATGCCGCCAGCATGACCTACAATGGCTAGTTGCTTACCCGCAACATGACTTGCAGTGGTTGGTTGGTTATCTCCAATATGACTTGAAGTGATTGTTGTGTTTCCCCCAACATGACTTGTAGTGGTTGGTTTCTTATCTCCAGTATGACTTGCAGTGACTAGTGTGTTGCCCCTAACATGACTTGTAGTGGTTGGTTACTCGTCTCTAGTATGCCTGGAAATGACTGGTGACATTTCTCTAGCATGACTTGCAGTGGTTGGTGACTTCTCCCTTTGTTTTTTCTTCTCCTTCTTCTTCTGCCTCTTTTTATTCCTTTTAGACTTCTGGTTATTAGGAGATGGACTTTCACTAGAAGAGGAAGAAGGAGGAGAAGTAGATTTCATCGACAAATAAATTTTAGGAGTTTTGGAACATGTAAAATGGTCATCAAACAAACCGAAAACCCCACAAACAATCCATGAATATTCAATATGGCCATCAAAGGGGCACCAACATTTCCAAAGGAAGGGAATGTGCAAGGATCCCTTATGGAAGGGGTCCCTTTGTTGGCATTCATGTAAGAATTTCCCAACACATGACTGGTATCAGGTGAAAATAGAGTGTTGGTGGGGTATGGCAACATTGATCCCCCTAGATAATTTCCTTCGGGGATATTTGTGCCCCTAGAAACATTATTGTCCCCAATGCTAGCAAGAAAACTAGAGGTAGAACCAAACTCAGGGTTAAAATTCCAACCAAAAGGAAAAACAATAATTGGTATCATCATGATACCTATAGGGTCACCATAAATATATTGGAATCCACTTCTAGTAGTAATACCAAGGCCTTGTCCCTTGCATAACAAATCTAGGTGTACTTATGGAAGGAAAGGATGTTGTCGAAGGCATACCCTAGATGGAATGACTAGATGTTGTAAGCATAGATATGGGAATGCCCATCCCGCTAAGCGACGACAAGGAGGTGGTCATCATGACTTCTCCCAACACATTTGGGGATGTACAAGCCATTCCCCCCTTGTTGGATGACCCATTAATGCTTGACATTGTATGAAGATTACTAAAATGAGAACAAATTCCCACAAGGTCTATTCACCCAAATAATTAAAGAGTCTATGATACCAACGAAGAAGTTGGTCAACCATAGTAAAAACTTTGTTTTAAACGAGAAGAAAACAATAAACTATGGCCAACTAGACATAAAATTCACCACATAGAACACCCCTTGCAATTCTAAGCCAACAACAAGCAACTGTTTGAAAAAGGGGGCCTTCTAAAAAACAACCCTTTGGGGGAAATCAAGTCCCAAGGAACATTGGCTAGCAAAGATGTGAGCAGTAGTTACGGTAACCCTGACACAACAACCCTTATCGGTGCAAGTACCTTCGTGAAGATAGACACCCTCTGGGGGACTAAAGTAGAGGTTTGACGTTTTTCCTAGGTACCACAAACACTTCCTTCTTGTAGTCACCTATGTAGATACCTAGAAAAGGTCATTGAGATTACCACTTCACAATGGGTGACCAAGCGAATAGTCATAGGTCAGACCACACATATGGGCAGGGAAACAAAACCTAAAGATTCAATAAGTGTTACCTCTCAAGGAGGCATGACACTTTTGAAACCCCCATACACATAGCAGTCCAACAAACACTAAGACAAGTAGAGAGGGGATATCACTCCATTTTCCCCAATGCGACCTACTGTTTAACTCCTGTGTTAGAGGAGATTCTCGACACACTCATTCTGATAATGGATTTTACACTCGTTAATGATTTCTAGTTTTGGTTTTGTGGCCTTGGAGAATTTACTCTCCAAACTTGCACCAAGGCCCTAAATCTAGTCTATGTTGGTTCGCTGTAAAAATAAAAAGTCTAATGATTTTTTAGGTTAAGCATTTTTTTTCTTTTTAAGGCTATTAATTATGCAAAGGTAGTGGAAGAAACTTTAATGTTGTTTGTGACACTTTTCAAATCCAAAAGATATAAAAATGCATGCAAAGAGGATGCAACTTTAGTTTCAATGAATGTTATCTAAAGGAAAGGAAGTACTTTTCACTTTTCATATTTTTCTTGTTAAATTGAAAATCAACAACCTCATATGCTCTTGATAAACTCTCAAAAACACCCAAGTGAATGAATAGAAATTCACAAGTTTATCATACCAATGTAATCTCTGAATACAACACTCATGACATGCAATTATATATATTTTTATTTTATTTCGATAAAGAAAAATGTAGATGCAAAAAATAAACCAACAAATCATGCAAATCAACAAAGCATGCAAATCAACAAATCAACAAAGCATGCAAATCAACAACGCAACAAAGCATGCAAATTAGCCAAAAAAAACAACAATCAAGAAGACCTGGTACAAAATTGGAAGATCTGACCACCCAATGAATGGGGAGGAAGGTGACTGACCACACAAACTTTTCAAAAAGTAGAGAAAACAAGGGAAACCAAATCTAGGGAAGACTCAAAGATTTGATCCCCAGTGGAGTTGCCAATTCTGTTATGGAGAAAAACCCTCCCATGGATAGAAAATCCCTCACTCGGATCCTCCCTTGATCTGAGATAGACAACTAATAGATAACAATGCAAATCTTCCAAGATTTACTAAATTAAATTCTACTTATGCTAGAAGAGAGGAAAAATGGACCTAGTTTTCAAAGGTTGTCCTTTAGTAAACTTGGTTGGTGCAATTCCAGAGATCTAGCTCCATCTCCCACACATGATTCCTACACACAAAATACAAACAATACCCAACTCAACTCTTTTAAGCATTAAGGAAACTTAAACAAAGCCATATCTACTTTATTCTACCCAAGTAAAGAATAAACCAATAGCATGCAATTGAGCAAACAATCATAGAAAAGGGAAAACCGTATTGATCTATAGTTGAGCGTCTAGAGCTTACTTAGGACATGCACCAACTAAAACAATAGTAATCTGCTACCTAGTCTTGGTTAACTAGCCATGCAATCAATAGTTAACTAGATATGCACAAGTGGAGTGAATTACACTCATGCATGCACAATGAATGTGCCCTCCTAGCCTTATGCACATGTAATGTGCACTCCTCGTGATGTTTCCAAGGAAGGAGTGCACTCTTGGTGATGATTCCAAGGTAGGCATGCAAGATTGGGTGATGATTCCAAGGAAGGCATGCACTCCTTGTGATGATTCCAAGATAGGCATGCAATCCTTGGTGATGATTCCAAGGAAGTCATGCAAGATTGGACTCCACTAATGTAATTGAAGCATGGCTCATGAATAGGTGTGCCCTTGTCCATGGGAAGAATATTCTCATACAAGGGAGAATATCTTTGATCCGGAAATCCTTAGACGTTAATTTAACTCTTAAACATACACTGACATCCAACCTGATTCAAAAAATTATGATTGTCTTGACTATTTGCAAATAAACATGTGAATTCCCTTACTTCTCCAAAATCTCATTAACTGATAAATAACTTGCAAGAAACTGAGTGAAATAGGAAGTTCAGGTACCCTAGGAAGTTGAGGTACCAAATTACAACAACTTACCCATAGAGCCCACATGAATTTTTGCATTTCACCTTCTAGGGTTAGGTTTTTGGATGTATAAGGTTTTTGCATTCATGAGTAATATGTAAAGGCCATATGGAGCCTCATTGTAATCCATTATGCTCAGACGGAAGCACGATGCAACCACATCTCTTGTCAAAGATAGCTACCACCATTCGAGTAAGTTTCAGTTCAGTAGTTTTACAGTTTCAGCCTATTTCATTATTTAATAGAAGATATTGTTCACTGGATATTTGTGTTATTCTTCCTATCTTTGTGTTTATTGTATTCATTATGTTAATCAGTTCGTTCCGCTCCTAAATCTGGATCATACTTGGTTTGGCTCTTCTCCAATTGTTCTTGT
>ML855127.1:75456-90936 GCA_009831015.1 Picea engelmannii | reverse complement strand
TTAAACATACACTGACATCCAACCTGATTCAAAAAATTATGATTGTCTTGACTATTTGCAAATAAACATGTGAATTCCCTTACTTCTCCAAAATCTCATTAACTGATAAATAACTTGCAAGAAACTGAGTGAAATAGAAACAATAAGAACAACGCACATTACACAAGTTGTTAACAAAGTTCACCCATCTTGGGATACGTCTCTAGGTCCGCTTCCAAATGAGAGACCGCTCTATTAATGCTCAAATGCTTGATACAATAATGACTCTAACTTGTGTCTTTACAATGACCTTCTTCTCTGTTGCTCAAACTCATATATGAGTGTCAAAATCAGCTTCATCTCATAAAAATGAAACTTTTGACTGTAAACACTCAATACTTCTCTCAAAGAGCTCTATGGCACGAAAACCAATGCAAAACCAAATTATATGATACCTCCTTGCACACATTCCAATGCAACTCCTCTCTCCTCTTTAGCACACAAATCACTATGTCCTACATTAGATCAAGTGCCTAGTTTAAATAGGGTAAATCGAAGGGTCGAACCCCACCGAACCCCCTATATGCTCGAATGGGCATTTATCTAAACATAAATTCAAATGTACCCATGGTCTTTTAACAAGGAGCATCGTTGGTGAATTGGTTAGAGTATAATGTTAAGTGGATGGGTCGGTCCAAAGGTTGTGGGGTCAATCCCGACTGGTGCCCTAATTATGACATATACAATTCAATACAATTTAAATATTAAATTGTCCATTAGAATATTTGATTATTTGGTTAGTCGGATTGGTTAGACCGTTGGAATATCTCCATCGAGGTCGCAGGTTCAAACCTCGTCGAGCCCAACAAATTTTTGATACCCCTTAGCCAATATTGGCCAATCAGAGTGTGCCACGTGGCACTTTCTGATTGAACCACGTCATTGCCACTGTACACCCAGTCAACTGCCCCATCACCGGTTAAGTCAACTGCCACATCACAAATGTTCTTGCCACATCATTTGTACGATGCCACTTGTCATCTTCCATGTCAACGTCGTACTTCCATGTGTCAACATGTCGCATTGCCACATCACCCATTGTACTACCATATGTCATTATTTCAGTGATGCCACATCAATGTTGTACTTGCCACATCAACACCGTACCTTCCATGTGTCACGATCATACAGTGCCACATCAACACCATACTTGCCACTTCAATCTTCCACGTGTAATTAGTACAATGTCCATATAGTGCCACATGTTGCCTCTTGGTGATGCCACATGGCACCTCCTTTTGCCACTTGTCATGTTTTTGCCAAAACTTTGAAAGGCCATAACTTCTTTATACGATGTCTGTTTGAGGCCTTTTAAATTGCGTTGGAAAGCTCTCGTCAATCTCTATGCAATGGAGTCACTTTCATTGTCATTTGAGACAATCAAGTTTTGAGCATTCCTAGATCAACTTGGATCATTCCTCCCTGTTGGAATCCTTTTGGACCACCAAAAGTTTGGATTACTCGGCAAATAAGTGAGGATAAAGCTCCCTCACTCTCTCGATCCCAATCTAATTGATTTACTTGGATTTAACCCTTTAACACCAACTCGAAGATACTCTACATCACCCCGTTGTGAAGTCTTGATCCTTCTGTCAAGGATAACATCTTCTTGCAGCTTATCTAAGTACTTATGAGAAAAATAATCAAGTATCGGAACTTGAACACCTGTGTATTTATCCATAATAATAGGAGGTTCATAAATTTTTAAATTCTCAAGATTCACCACTGAATACATTTTCATATAAGATGGAAAATCTAAACGAAAGGCGTGAGTACCAATATTCTCCAAAATCTCAAATGGACCATACCTGATTGGTTTGAGCTTTTTACCTTCACCCTTCATTCTGTCCTTGCTAATATGTAACCATACTTTATCACGAACTTGGAACTGATGATCAACCCGATGCTTGCCATGCCTTTCCTTGTACTTTGATCCAGGTGGATATTGGTGCCCACCCACCTATTCCAATTGGCTCCTGGTGTCCGTTTTTTATTCAACACGTCTTTATGTACTGCTTTATAATTGTGAGTTCTACACTTCTGGGGCTGTTTGAAGCCTCACACATTCTCCAGGTCGATACGGGTGGCCTCTCGCCTAATCCAACTGGCTTATTTTGTATGTTTTCATGTCAACACATCTTGTTGTATTTCCAGGGCTGTTTTGGGGCCCTAACCATTTTTTTTCTAGACTCACCACAGTTAGATTGTAGACAGAGTTAGAGTCTGACGACGGAATGTGTATTTCTATGAAACACCTTTCCAACGGGCTATTATGCGCCTAAAATGGAGGTCGTATGAAAAAGTTACGACCCTAGGAAGTCGAGGTACCAAATTACACCAACTTACCCATAGGGTCGACATGACTTTTGGCATTTCACCTTCTAGGGTTAGGTTTTTGGATGTATAGGGTTTTGGAATTTATGAGTAATATGTAAAGATCCTTTGGAGCCTCATTGTAATCCATTCTGCTCAGACGAATGCACGTAGTAGCCACATCTCTTCTCAGAGATAGCTACCACCATTCGAGCAAGTCTCAGTTCTGCAGTTTTACAGTTTCAGCCTATTTCATTATTTAATAGAAGATATTGTTCACTGTATATTTGTGTTATTTTTTCTATCTATGTGTTTATTGTATTTAGTCTGTTAATCAGTTCGTTCCGCTCCTAAATCTGGATCAGTGGTATCAGAGCGGTCTACTCTTCATTTATTTTTCTTCATGCATGTCCCCGACAAGGGCTAGGTACAACAAGTTGGGACTCGAACCAATCGAGCCATTACCAGATCGGTCGCGCCGAGCCCGACAACAACCCATGGGAGAGGAAAAGAAAGATGATGGAGTAGGAGATCCTATTAAAATATTGTTCGAGGAAGCCCTCACGCGACAAAGGAACGAAGTGATTAACAACTTTGTGTAGATCCTTCAACGGTTGCCCACGAGAGAAGCATCTTCATCGGTCGGCCATGCAACCCCCTTCAAGGTACAAGTAAATTTTGATATTCCATTATTTGAAGGACTGATAGATGCAGATGCTATAGATAAATGGTTGAATCTGCTTGAAGGATATTTTTTGGTCCACAATTTTTCCGATAAGGAAAATATCACTTTTGCACTCCTCAAGGTCGTTCCCCATGTTAAAGACTGGTGGGATACTTACTTTGAGCAAAGGGTCGTGGAGGAATCTACAATTTTTGTGGTGGCCCCTACATGGGATTCCTTCCGGGACACCATTAAGGAACAATACTACCATGTTGGAAGCTACGAGGACCAGTACACTAGATGGACCAC
The DNA here is from genome assembly GCA_009831015.1 of Picea engelmannii. Classification (NCBI taxonomy): domain Eukaryota; kingdom Viridiplantae; phylum Streptophyta; class Pinopsida; order Pinales; family Pinaceae; genus Picea; species Picea engelmannii. The sequence continues at coordinate 87,611 of ML855127.1, read as the reverse complement.
CCTACGTCAAGAAAGGGACCAGACCGTACCAGAATTCACTAATATTTTCCATACCCTACACACCAAATTGGGTATCAAAGATTCTAAGCATCATCTGGTGCTCAAATACCATGGTTGTTTGCATATATACATTCAAACAGAAATGGAGTTCCTGGACATCGCCTCATTGGGTAGAGCTTATAGATACACTGTTAATATCAAGCATAAATTTAAGCAGAAACGATGAGAGTTTGGTTCTGCAAACCCCTCATAGCCAAAGCAGGGAAAAGGTATCCCCAACCCACACAACAGGGGACCGAATCGAGATGGTTGCCCTCAGGACAATTCGTCCAAGCCGCAACACAAGAAGGGCAATGAGAAGACGAAGAAGGACATGGGAAAATGGTGTGAGTACCATAAAAGTCCCTGGCACAACACCAACGAATGTCACTCCAAGTAGTCCCTTGTGGCCAAGCTAAAGGATTCCAAGTCAGAGGTCGATTATGATTCTGAGTCAAATCCTGAAGGAGGGAAGCGGATTATCGATGTTGAACCCAGTGCCATGGTCACTACCACAAAATTCCAGCCAAGCGAACCAGAAGAACCAGAGGAAGGGGAACGCCTCTTTCACTTGCAGATGTGGGTCAAGGGGCCTCTGATTCATTTCATTGTCGACAACGCTAGTCAAAAGAACTTGATTTCAACAGAGGTCATCAAGTAGTTGAACCTGCCATTGACACCGCACCCGCAGCCTTACACCATCGATTGGCTTCGTGAAGAAAGAGATCTCAGTGTCAGCCAACATTGTCGTCTTCCCTACGACATCAAGCCTTTCAAAGATAAGGTATTTTGTGATATTGCTCCCCTTGAAGTTTGTGATGTTCTTTTAGGACAACCATATTTGTGGAAGCGTCATGTTGTGTATGAGTCTAGACCTCACAGTGTTATTATTACTTTGGGTAGACAATTGTACAAGATCCCAGAGGTGGCACCACCTACTGCTATTTCTTTAATCTTTGCTAAGCAATGCAGTAAGGTCATTTCACAGACCGAGAAGTTCATCTTCTTTGTGATCCGTGCTCATAGTAAGCAGAAGGTCACTGCCACATCTATGGCCTCTACACAACTCCTCTCTTTGCAACAGATGCAAGTGGACAGGATCATGGAAGAATACAAATACATCTTCGTCTCACCTACGGGGGTACCAACACACTTCCAATTCAAGCATCCAATTGATGTGACCCCCAACACACCTCTACCTAATGGACTAGTCTATTGACGCTCGATGACGGAGAATGACGAAATCAGGCATCAGATCCAAGAGTTGCTTCAAAAGGGGCACATCAGACCCAATTCCTCCCCTTGCGGAAGCCCGATTGTACTGGTGCAGAAGAAGGACGAGACTTGGCGACTCTGCATCGATTACAAAGCCTTAAACAAAATCACAGTCAGGAACCATTACCCCATTCCTATGATTGATGACCTTCTTGACCAACACAAGGGGGAAACATTCTTCAACAAGATTGACCTGAAGTCTGGCTACCACGAGGTTCCCATCGAACCAACTGATGTCTGGAAGACAACCTTCAAGTCTAAAGAAGGTCTCTACGAATGGCTAGTCATGCCCTTTCGATTAACAAATGCACCAACCACTTTCATGTGGTTGATGGACGATGTATTGAGACCCTTCACCAACTCCTTTGTGGTAGTATATTTGGATGACATCCTCATCTTCAATAGAACGTGGGAGGAGCACATGCAACATATTCAACAGGTTTTGAGCACTCTGTGGCAACACAAGCTTTATGCCAACTTGGAAAAATGCTCTTTTGGCATGAACAGGGTCATATACCTGGGATACATTGTTGATGAACATGGGGTACATGTTGATCCAACTAAGATCCAAGTCATCCGTGATTGGCCAACCCTGACCACACTAACTGGGCTTCAGAGCTTCTTGGGACTCGCCAATTTTTACCGACATTTCATGTTGGGATTCTCCCATATTGCATGGGCCCCCAGCCAGGTGACCAAGGGTGGTGGTAGGGTCAAGTTCATGTGGGGGAAGAAGCAACAATGAGCATTCAAAGATCTGAAACATCGCTTGTGCTCAGCTCCAGTCCTCTCCTTACCCGATCTACAACAACCATTCGAGATTGATACTGATGCATCTGACTATGTTGTGGGTGCAATTCTCACTTAACACGAGCATCTGGTGGCATACCATAGTGAGACACTCTCCGATATTGTCTAGAAATACCCCACCTGTGACAAGGAAATGTATTCCATTGTACAATCCTATCGTCAATGGAAACATTACATTATGGGGACAAAGACTATCATACACACTGATCACAAGCCTCTACAGTTCATACAAACATAGGGGAAATTGCAGAACGACCACCATCAGAAATGGTCCACCTACCTGCAACAGTTCCATATCAACATCAAGTATAAGAAAAGTATCTCCAATCATGTCATTGACTGCCTTAGTCGACCTCCTGTGGCTACACTTACCACTGTGCTCCATTCCTGTCGACGTGAAACATCGAAGTGGCCCCAACTTTACCAGCAAGATCCAGACTTCACCACCACATATCAATGCTTGGGTATAGATGCCACTGTCACTGATTTTCACATTCAGAACATACTCTTATGCCACCTGGGCCATCTCTATGTTCCTACAAGCGAGCTGATTTTGGAAGCCCACTATAGTCAGGTGGCAAGACATTTTGGCATAGAGAAAACTATGGTCGTTCTTCATAAACATTTTTATTGGCCAAAAGTTCGACAGGACGTCAACAAGTATATTGGATCTTGCATTGCCTGCGTCATTGCCAAGCCGACCATCAAGAAGCAAGTCTTATACACCCCTCTTCCTATTCTAGAGAAGTAGTGGGAATCCATCTCCATGGATTACATGTCTGGTTTGTCGTCCACCAAGCATGAAAATGACTATGTGTTTGTGGTTGTTGATCAGTTTTCGAAGATGGCCATTCTCACAGCCTGCAAGAAGAATGTCACAGCGACATATACTTCCAAGCTCTTCTTCGAACGAGTTTGGGTTCACTTTGGGATACCATAAACCATCATCTCCAACCGAGATAGTGGGTTCCTTAACACCTTTTGGTCGAGTCTGTGGTCTTTGTTGGACACCAAGCTCACGAAATCCACTTCTTTCCACCCCCAAACCGAGGTTGTCAATCAGATGATTGTGCACATCCTACGCATGTACAATTCTAAGCATCTCCATACATGGGAAGAGAATCTCCCATATGTCCATCACAGTTACAACAGGGCTCTCCATAGTTCCATCATCCATAGCCCATTTCAGGTGGGCCTGGGATTCCAACCCTTGGGACCCATTGATGTTGCACTTCCTCTTGCAACAACACAGACAAACTCTTCCCCTGATTAGTCTGCGGTCGACAAAGCCACCAGATTCATTGAACAGATTCAGCACATCCGCCAACAGGTCCAGGAGATTTTGCAGAAATCCAATGCTAAGTACAAGCAACGCCATGATAAACACAGGGTACCACACCAGTTTCAGGTTGGTGACAAAGTCTGGTTACATTTGCAGAAGAAGCATCTCGTCGGGCCCCATCGGGGCTTCTCCCACTTCATTATGGGCCTTACACTATCACCAAGACTGTGGGTAGCAATACTTTTGAGCTCAACACTCCACCCTTCCTTGGTCTGCATCCAATATTCAATGTGGACCTCCTTCGGCCATATTTTCCACCATTATTGAACACCTCTAAGATCATCGAACAACTGAAACCAACATAGCTCAATCCTGACTGCATGGAACAAGAATCCACAGATCATATAGTGGACACACAAATCAAGGGCACTCGCCAGCAGTGGATCGAACTTTATCGGGTTGTCGAGGCAGGGCAACTCCTACACCAAGGCAAGTGGCTCACCCGGGGCCAAATCCAACAGTATTTTCCTCACCTAATGGAGGAACTCAATGCAATGGAGACCATTACTTCCTAAGGGGGGAGAATTGATCCAAGTGGATATTGGTGGCCACCCACCTATTCCAACTAGCTCATGGTATCCATTTTTTATTCAACACGTATTTATGTACTACTTTATAATTGTGATTTCTACATTTCTGTGGTTGTCTGAAGCCTCACACATTCTCCAGGTGGATATGGGTGGCCTCTCGCCTAATCCAACTAGCTTATTTTGTATGTTTTCATGTCAACGCATCTTGTTGTACTTCCAGGGCTGTTTTGGGGACCTAAACATTGTTTTCTTGACTCGCCACAGTCAACCTATAGATAAAGTTAGGGTCTGATGACAGAATGTGTAGTTCTCTGAAAGACCTTTCCAATGGGCTATCACGCGCCTAAAACAAAGGTCGTATGCAAAAGTTACGACCCTAGGAAGTTGAGGTACCAAATTACACCAACTTACCCATAGGGCCCACATGAATTTTTGCATTTCACCTTCTAGGGTTAGGTTTTTGGATGTATAGGGGTTTTGCATTCATGAGTAATATGTAAAGGCCATATGGAGCCTCATTGTAATCCATTCTGATCAGACGGAAGCACGTAGCAGCCACATCTCTTCTCAGAGATAGCTACCACCATTCGAGTAAGTTTCAGTTCAGTAGTTTTACAGTTTCAGCCTATTTCATTATTTAATAGAAGATATTGTTCACTGGATATTTATGTTATTCTTCCTATCTCTGTGTTTATTGTATTCATTATGTTAATCAGTTCGTTCCGCTCCTAAATCTGGATCATACTTGGTGTGGCTCTTCTCCAATTGTTCTTGTACTGCCTGTTGTACCTGTTGGATCTTCTGAATGAATCTCTTATCTTTAACAACATCATCTTGTCCATCCTCTTTGCTCGCTTCTCTGAAAGAAAAATCCATAGGTGATTTAGGCAAGTATCCCAAACATGTTTCAAAAGGATATCTCTGAGTAGAAGAATGCATGACACGATTATGGGCATGTTGTACATAGTGTAACTATTCATCCCACAACTTAGGATGTTTACTGCAGTACCCTCGTAACAAATGTATCACTGTCTTATTCACCACCTTTGTTTGTCCATTTGTTTGCAGATGAAATGCAATGCTCTTCTTTAATTTAGTGTCCATTAACTCCCACAAACTAGATGAAAACCTCACAAATAATTGAGAGTCTCAATCAGATACAATAGATGTAGGCAACCCAAAATGAACCCAAGCATTAACAAAGAACAATTGTGTTGTTTGTTCAGCTGTGACTTGCTTCTTGCAAGGCATTAAGATACATGTCTTAGTGAACCTATCCACCATGACATACAAGTAATCAAGACTTGTTTTGGACATCGACAAACCTCCTACAAAATCCATGGACACACTTTCCCATGGTTGAGAAGGTACTGGAAGTGGTGTATATAACCACAACTTTCTATTGCTAGGCTTACTTGTGGTACACAAAACACACCATTTTACATACTTGGAAACTATTTCATTCATTTGAGGCCAATAACAATATCTTTATAACTGTGCTACTATCTTTCCTACCTCGAAGTGACTAGAAATGAGTGATGTATGGGCTTCCTTGATTACATTTTCTCTTCCATCCCTGGGTATACAAAGATTTCCAAGATGATATAATAAATTATTGTGCAAATGATAATCCAATTCTTCACTTTGATTGCCATGAGTTAGTGTTTCATACACATCCTTAAAGTCATCATCTCTARCATATTGTTCAACAAAACTTTCATGAGTTAGAGAATTATGCCTTAATATTGTAGATGCATTGACCATTGGTCTTGATAACATATTTGCAACCTTATTTTGAATACCCTTCTTATACTTAATTGCCAAATGAAATTGTTGCAAGAAACCCATCCATCGAAAGTGTCCTGATTGTTGTAGCTTGGTTTGTGATTGCAAACACTGTAATGGTTGATGATCTGTGTGAACTATTGTTTCCTTCCCCATTAAGTAATGCTTTCATTTTTTCACACTTTGTACCAAAGCATACAATTATTTATCATATGTTGGATAGTTAATTACTGCTTGAGTAAAAGTTTCAGAATGGTAACAAATAGGTTTACCTTGTTGCATCAAGACGACTCCCATGGCTTAACCGCTTACATCGGTTTGTATTTCATATGGATGTTGCAGATCCGACAGAGCCAAAACCGGTGCAATGCTTATTTTCTCTTTCAATGTCTTGAAGGCTTTCTACTGCTTGCCTCCCCACTTAAAGACATGTTTCACACCAGTATTAGGAAGAGGAGCATCATGTTGCAAATCAATTTCATGTTCAACCTTCCTCTTAGGAGGCAACCCTATAGGTTCTTGAAATAGCTCGTCATAATTAGAAATAATCTTTACCAATTCCTACTTATGACATGGGTCACAACCTGAAAAAACATCTCATATATCTTTCTTTTCTAGCTTCACCATCATGAGAAAAAAATATTTACTAGCATTAAGTCTCTTCATTTGTCTTGTGCTCACGAAAGAAACTAGTTTTAATATGATGATATCTAACAATATATTCAATCTCATGTTTGAAAAGGTGATATTTGTTCTCTTCATGATATAATATGGCTTTCCTAACAAATAATTATGGACTACCCAAGACAATACCGCAAATGTCAAGTGGTACTACATCCAACTCAACCTCATCAAAGAACTTGGAAGTAATTACAAATACGATTTTACACTGTTTAGTTAGTTGCAACTTAGCATCCTCACACACCCAACCCAATGGATATGGTTTCACATGAGGTGTGGCCTTTAAAGCCAACTTCTTAACAATTGCTTCAAAAATTAAATTAATTTGAGATCCGCTATCAAACAAAGTATCTACCTTTGTATGCTTCATTATAACCCCTACATGGAAAAGCTCACTTTGTTTCTTTTGATTAAGAACACTTTCCAATTTAGCAGATTGAACTGAAGAACTAGAACTGGTAGTAGATATACCTTTACTTCCCATTGTTGTGATTTTAGTTTCATCTCCTGAATCCGATCCCATATCATGTTGAGCTATTGTAGTAGCCTTTTGTTTTCCCCTATCCTGGAACTTCTTTGGTCGAAATTCTAGATGCAACTTCCAACACTTTGCCTCCTCGTGTCCTTTCCTCTTGCACTGAGAACATGTAGGTCTCTCTTAAGCTTTCTTCACTGTAGTTGAATTCTTACTTTTCCTTTTGCCCTTCGACTGCTTCTCGAACTTGTGTGGCTTCTTATCTTCAAACACGTGCTTTCCCTTGCTAGCTTCAAGATGAGTAGCTAGTACTGACACTTCGTCAATATTAGTAGGATTAAACATCAATATATTATGTTGAAAATTTGAATGCATACCACCAATATATTTAAGAAGAGTCTCAGGAGTATATAATGGAATTCCCAAAGACAACGTTTTGTTCTTAAATTCATGCATATATACTTGAACATTTTTCCCTTTTCCTTGTCTTAGATGTTACCAATCTATTATTGTTGTTTGTACGTAAGCTAGTGGATAAAATTGTTTTCTTAATGTAGTAGTAAATTCATCACAAGAAGAAATTACTTTACCCTGTTGGACGAGATCAATTTGTGTCTTACTCTCCCACCATATCAAGGTTGTGCCACCTAGACGAAGAGTAGCCAACTGTATTTTTGCAACGTCATCCACGATTTTTTGTACCCTGCAATATACTTCAATTTGTTTGATCAAATTGTCCAACTTCTCTGCATTCAATTCTCCATCATAAATCAACAAATCAAACTTTACATCTAACTTTAATAAAGGAAAATCATGAGAATGAGAAGACTTCTTCTTATAAGAAGAATGTTCACTATCATCAAAAGATGATTACGATGATGATGATGGGGATAAAGGGGGCTCTGGAAGTCCTTCACCTCCTCCTTCTCCTTCAGTTGTTACATATTTTTTGGCTCCTCCTTAAACCTTATGGATCGACTCTTCCATCATTGTCTTCATCTTGAGAAAAGCCTTTGTCAAAGCCTCAAAGCTTATTTTAGGATCTTCTCCTTCTTCAAACGCCATTCCTCATTTTCAAAATTGTCTTTGAATTTCTGAGTTGAAGTCTTCAAGCGTGCCTTCACCTAGCTTGGATGTGGACCTCGTAAGTATTCACTTGCAAACACTTGTCAAACCAACTATGATACCAACTTGATCCTAAAATCCTTAGATGTTAATTTCATTCTTAAATATACACTAACATCCAACCTGATTCGAAAAATTATGATCGTCTTGACTATTTGCAAATAAACATGTGAATTCCCTTACTTATCCAAAATCTCATTAACTAATAATTAACTTGTGAGAAATTGAGTGAAATAGAAATAACAAGAACAAGACACATTACACAATTTGTTAATAGAGTTCACCCATCTTGGGCTACATCTCCAGGTCTACTTCCAAATGAGATACCTCTCTATTAATGCTCAAATGCTTGATATAATAATGACTCTAACTTGTGTTTTTACAATGACCTTCTTATCTCCTGCTCAAACTCAGATACGAGTGTCAAAATCAACTTCCTCTCAGAAAAATAAAGCTTTTAACTACAATCACTCTATACTTCTCTCAAAGAGCTCCATGGCACAAAAAATGATGCAAAACCAAAATATACAATATCTCCTTGCACACATTCCAATGCAACTCCACTCTCCTCTTTAGCACACAAATCCCTATGTCCTACATTGGATCAAGTGCCTATTTTAAATAGGGGAAGTTGGAGAGTCGGACCCCACCTGACCCCCTATATGCTCGAATGGGCATTTATCTAAACAAAAATTCAAATATAACTGTGGTCGTTTAACAAGGAGCACCATTGGCGCATTGGTCAGAGTATAATGTTAAGTGGTTGGGTCGGTCCAGAGGTCGCGGGGTTGACTCCAACTAATACCCTATTAATGACATATATTGTTCAATGTAATTTAAATATTAAACTGTCCATTGGAATATTTGATTATTTGGTTAGCCGGATTGGTTAGACCGTTGGAATATCTCCATCGAGGTCACAGGTACAAACCCTGCTGAGCCCAACAATTTTTTGATACCCCTTAGCCAATATTGGCCAATCAGAGAGTGCCATGTGACACTTTCTGATTGGCCCACGTCATTTCCACTGTACACCCAGTCACTTGCCACATCATAACTGTGCTTTCCACGTCATCTATACGATGCCACCTATCATCTACCACATAAACTTCGTACTGCCACGTGTCAACCTGTCATACTGCCACATCACATGTTGTATTGCCACGTGTCATCCTTTAAGTGATGCCATGTCACTGCATACCTGCCATGTGTCACGACTATATAGTTCCATGTCAGCACCATACCTACCACGTGTCGTCTGTATAGTGTCTGTATAGTGCCACATGTTGCCTCCTGGTGATGCCATATGGCACCCCCTTTTGCCATTTGTCTTGTTTTTTCCAAAACTTTGAAAGGACATAACTTCTTCATACGACGACAGTTTGAGGCCGTTCAAATTGTGTTGGAAAGCTCTCGTCAAGATCTACACAATGGGGTCATTTTCATTAGCATTTGAGACAACCAATTTTTTAGCATTCCTAGATCCACTTGGATCAATCTTGGACTAAGTGAGACCAAATGCACCCTCATACATGGACTATAGAACATAGGAAAAGTGATGTATTAGGTAAACGTGCATGTATACTCCAATACCCCTCCTAAGTGGGTCCTCTATGAGCCCACATGGTGGCAAATATAGCTATAACAAAAATGCCCAAAAATGTCATCAATGATACAAAATGAGAGTTGAAACATCATCATGACTATACCAACACCACATGATTGTGAAGGCGCCATGCTCTCTCATGCTATCTCAAAACAATTTCTTGGTATTTCAAAAATGAACTAGGTTGTAGGACCTAGATTAACCAAATGTTTTGAAGATGAAATCATTAAATGATAAACAAGTCAACATCAATTGCTATATTCACGAGTAAAGTTTGGGCTAGGCTCTTCAAAATAATTTGAAACATGTCCATAATTTGGATTTCGAGAATAAATTATAACACTTTATGATTAAAAAATCCATCAGAGATTCCACAAGGTGGGCAGATTTCCAATTTTACATAATAGTGAACTAAGATTTCAAAATATGAAAATGTCATTGATTAAAGAAATCTGTAACATGAGTAGATGATTGTGGAATGGAACATATTTGATTAACAAGCAAAATTGTCATTGAAAAACACAATGGTCATTGGGAAACACAATACCCAAATTCTACAACAAGGAATGAAGCATGAGAAACATAAAGAATACATGGTAAAAGAGTCTTTCAACACTTGTTGAGAACTCGTACTCACAAAAATTCAATTGTTTGGAACTTGAATCAGTGCATCAACTTCCACACTTATTATTCGTTATTGTGTATGTTTAATGACTCGATAAACATTAACAAATTTACATGACAACTAAGTATCATAATGATAATCTTCCCAAAATTCTTTCATAAATAATTAGGGAATTTGATTTGGTCAATTCAATTAAGAGAAAGTGAGAAAACAAGAAAAATGGAAGGAAATCAATGAAATCAACATAGGCGTAATTGATATCAAGTCAAATAAAACAAACACAACTGATATTTAATTCTTTAGTTTGAAAATCCAACTGTAAGGAGGTGATGTCAAACTCAATATGCATTATAGCTTATTTTCCATAGACTAACATAAATGGTGTTTCACCAATACTAATTTTAACAAAAGGATTGCGATGCAAAGAAGAGGAGTTTGAAGTTGCAAGGATAAGGGAAGGGGCATTAGGAGATAGAATATCCTAGACAAAAGAAACAGATGCATACTCTAGAGAAATAAATTAAAGGCAAGGCAAGGCATGACACGTGTAATCCCATCCGATGTCAGTTGCACTCCCTTCTACCATTTAATCTTGCACAAAAAACAACTCAATTGCACTACTAGTTTGGAAACTTGGTAACCTCAATCATCACTCCTTATATATTAACTTGTTTTTGCATTGATTTTGGGTTGCGACATTGCTATGCTTCCTCTTGGCCTATTTTTTTAGCATTGTTATATTTACCAATGTTGTTATCTCAAAGGGTCAACTAGCTATTTAATGTTCATGCTTAATTGTGCATGTTTGATATAAAATGGGCTTCGAGTGGATGCAATAATGTAAAAAACACCAAGAGCAAGAAAAGTATTGAGCCAACAAAGCTTTCCTCATGGTAGGACTTCTTGAAATAGGTAGTAGGCCAAATCCAACTTCAAGAAGTCCTACCCCAAGCAAGATCATCAAATAACAATTGTGGTAGTATCTAACTATTACGAGGAGAACATGAACAATCATTATTGATTGTTGTTCTTGTTCCTCCCTAAGAAAAGTTGTGACAAGAACTTCAAGACCTTGCCTTTACTATACAAAGGGAAGTCCTTGCATCCTCCTAAAGGTAGAGATGAGGAAAAAATCAAGAGAAACTTTCTATACACAATGGTTCCCGACATCTTGAAATTACACAAACTTCTACATATAAACAATTTTCCATAAGCACTAATAATTCATGTAAACATATGCTAGAGTTTTTAAACACACTTTTTAAGGATTAAGTAGTATGCTCATGTTATCAAACTGTGATCTTGCATATTCATCAAAATGTCAATAAGTTTATGTTGAGATTTGCTAGTTTCAAAATGGGGCATATAGACTTGCCGCCTTGAATTCTTTAGCTAAAACATGGAATTTCAAAGTTATTAACAATAATTGCTTTGACAAAGAGGGTAATGAACTACATCAAAATTGTTAGGTTTCTTACCTCCTCAGTGCTTGTCACTACTACTCCATTATTGCCAACATAGACAATCCTCCTCCTTCTCTTCTCCTTCAACTTGTTCCTTGGTCTCATTGAGCTTGGCTATGCCATAAGTGTCACAGCCACCATGGCCCTTACCTTCTTCCCATTCACTAGCCTCAAGGCCCCACTCTTGATGCTAATTCTTTTCTTCTAGATTTTCAACCTTGAATTCCAATCTCGTGAGATGGATACTCTGGGTTCTCAGTTTGACCTTCATATTCTTATTAGCTACCCAAGCCTTAATTCTCTTTGTTTCTCACCAATCCATGCTTTCCCTTAATTCATTCTCTTAGATCATACCCATATCTACAACTTTGGTCTCAAGGATTGTAATTTTTTCCTTTA
>ML855127.1:45304-67917 GCA_009831015.1 Picea engelmannii | reverse complement strand
TGAGTACAAAGTCCCATAGGTGGCAAAGCTCTTCTTCAGAGAGATATTAAGACTTCATGGACTACCTAGGGTGATTGTGAGCGACAGGGATAGCAGGTTCCTCAATGCCTTTTGGTAGGAGTTGTTCAAATTGGCATGGATAGAGTTGACACCCAGTACGAGTTATCATCCCCAGACAGATGGGCAGATTGAGATCATTAATAAGTGGGTTGAGGGATACTTGCGACACTATGTTTTCGCGCAACAAAAGGTGTGGATTAGATGGTTGCATCTTGGTAAGCATTGCTACAATACCACCCACCACATGTCTATCGAGATGAGCCCATTCAGAGCATTGTATGGCTATGAGGCCCCATCATTTGTAGAGTTGGCATTTGGCGAGAGCAGGGCTCCCAAGGCCAAGGATTGGATTTAGGAGAGTTAGGACATCCTGAGGGTCCTAAAGGACAACTTGTGGATGGCGTAGAATCAACATAAGACATATGCAGATCGACACCGGGTGGAGCGTAGCATCGAGGTGGGTGATCTGGTTTTTTTGAGGCTCCAACCATATCGACAGTCTTCTCTGAAGAAGAGTGGCGCAGAGAAGCTCCAACCATGTTTCTACGGGCGATATAGGGTGATCAGAAGGGTCAGAGAGGTGGCCTACGAGTTAGAGTTATTGGAGGGTAGCAAGATTCACAATGTGTTCCATGTTTCTTGCCTCAAGAAGGCCTTGGTACAATAGGTTGTGTTTCTTCCACAAATCTACCACCCTTGGACGAGGAAGGCCATTTGATCCTGGTTCTCGAGAAAATCTTGGCATTCATGGAAAAACACTTGAGGAACAAGACGATAAATGAGTACTTGATAAGGTGGAAGGATCTACCGGAGGAGGATGCCACATGGGAAGGGGAGCAGATTTTACAGTATCCGGGGTTGCAATTGTTTGAGGACGAGCAATCTCGGGGACGAAGGACTGTCATATCTCCTCCCCTTTGAACCCATCAAAGGGGGGATGCATTGACTGAGGGGGCTCCCTGTAGTCCATAATCCCCAAGGATATGGGAGCCGTGGGTCACCAATTTTCCCTTAGAGGATGCGTTGGGATTAAAACAAGGAGGGCCGGCCTACCTTAAGAGCAAATCACCCACAAAACAAGGAAATGGAGCTAAGGGAGATGATATAAGTAAAGGAGAGGTTCATTTGGATAGACACGACTTGGATTAACGTGTTTTTCTGTCTTGGATTAAGGTGTTTCTCTGTTGAGTTTCGGTGGGTTAAAACTTCACTCTAGCTCAACCTCTACTCATTACCAGCTACAGCAAGTCAATTACTGAAAGGTGCATGTGTGGGGAAATCTGGCAGACGAGCAGTGGAGAAGGCTACAGCTGCAAAAAGGGTGCTGCTGTCTGTTACAGGCTTGTCCCAGCAGCTATAGGAAGGGCCGAACCCTATAACAACCTGGAAAGTGCAGACCGAGGGCCATTAGAGCTGACAGAAGGACAGCGAGAGCATTTTGGGAGAGTTGGAGCTTAGCCAGGAGTCTTCTAAGCACAGGTTTAATTGTTCAATGCTATGGTAGAGGCTAAGGTTAACTTAGATACACTTCTGTTTTAAAAACTGCTGCTGCAAATTGTTGGTGATTGGTATTACTGGTATGATAAATTTGGACAGCAGCCTCTTAAGAGGGTTTTCTGCTTGTTTGGATACTGTTACTGCCAGACTGGATACTGTTGGCTATTGATTTTTGGAACACTGTTTACTGCTAGTATAGATACTAATTGGATACTGTTACTACTGGCTTTAGACACTGCTTTTGGATACTGTCCTTGCTGGTTTAAATATCACTGAAGGTTGGTATCTCTTCTGCTATTGTTACTGTGCAACAATTACTGGTGTTATTCAAGACTGGTTATGGTAAAGTATTGTGTTTCGAGTATTCCCTGAAAGTGATTCTTTTGGTTGTTGAGTCTTGAACTTTACTATGATTTTTAATAGCTTTCATTTCTTTGATTTGGTCTTTCACTGGAGATTGGCCATTGTTTTTAAATTTCTTTTGTTGCAGAGGTAGATTTGTTGTAGGCACCTCATTAATTGCAAGATTTGAGCATTCACATTCCTATTCCCAAAAGGAGAGAGGGCAAGATTTGAGCATTCACACTAATCCCTTTAGGCCCTAATCCCTTTAATTAGGTCCTAAATGTTCTAAACACTAAATACTTAAATAATTAAGGCTTAAATATAATACTTAAAATATATTTAAACAACCTAATTAAAAGTTCAACTAATGGGTGACTCAATTTAATGACGAAGTGTGTCCTAATTAAATGGAAGTAGTCTTTTCTATGTGCTATGACCTTTAGATTAGGGCAGTCCCTTATTAGGCTACAAATGTACATTCTGCTCTGTACCAAAGGCATCAATCAGTTGTATTCACCTGTTCTTCAGTTCTAGAGGTGCCCCATATATCTTCTTCTCGGCTGTAGGGTGCTTACATTTCAGAATTATTTATGAAAGAGTTTCTGTTTGGTTCTTTGTTTTTATTTATTATTATCCAGTTTTCTGCATAACTAAATGGGATTTGTGACTGGTGAGCAGTATGCAAAATGTTGAACATGGCAAGGAATACTCGAGGATTTTAACCTTGGCTCTTCTTTTAGGTGTTGTTGTATGCTCATTGCTGAGTAGTTGATACTAGATAGTCATGATAGAGGGGGGACTCCAGAAACCAATAAGAGTAGAAGTGAACGGAAAGCTTGCTGATATTTTACCAATTTTTGATTTGTTGCACCCTACCGAATTAATCCTATGTGCAATTTATTTCAACATTGAAGAATAATGTGAAAGTCAATTGTGGTTTCTCAATCAAATTAAATTTTTGAAACAAGGAGATCTTGAATGGTGAAATTGTTGAAACAGAGTCCTTGGTATTATCTATGTGCATTTTCTCAGTTCAGGTGAATAAAGCTATCTTAGTTTAGCTTTGTGTGACCAGCATATGATAGAAATCATGGAAAGCATGAGGGTGCCTTTATTCCAGGCCATTGGGACGATACCTTTATTCCAGGCCATTGGGTGCTTAGACCTTTCAATTACAGCTCACAACAGTTTTCCTTTTTAACAAGGCAAATTTCGTAGGGAAACTGCCAGGCACTCCTCTGCATTTCGTGGATCATACCTAGTGTACACTGTAAACCTGTTGGTGCTGATTACGGTGCCTGACCTGGTAGGGACATTAAGTGAGGCATGCAATAGAGGAAGCCAGCCTGGGGGATTGACCCTGAGACCCTTTTTATGAAGTTCAAAGCACTCAACTGCTCGAGCCAGCTCACCATGCTTTACCGACAACAGTTTTCTACAAAATGACACATTGCATTGGTGAAATGTCTCTTGTCATTGCCTCACTTCTGTACAGTCTTACCTTTTGTAGTTTATGCTATTGCTGCTACCAAACTTGTAATTTGTGCTCTCTACTTCTTGTATACATGGTAGAATTGAGGGCCCTATAATGCGACCATATTGACATGTTTTATGAAAGTTTAAACCAGTTAGACAGATTTATCAGTTTTGCTTTTGCCCATCTACCAAATTGGCCACATAGTCCAAAGCTTTCTTTTTTCTAGCTTCTTTATTGTAATCACTTGCCAACCTTAGTCTAGTTAGAAATCAAGAAGCAATGCTCTGTATTTGTTTCGCTCATCAAAAGTTTAAACTGGTTCTATAGATATCAGTTTTTCTATTGCCCATCCAGTAAATTTGGCATATAGTCCAAAGTTTTCTTTTTAATGGCTCCTTTATTTTAATCACTTGCTAACCTTAGTCTAGTTAGAAATCAGGAAGTGAGGCTTTTGTATTTGTTTTGCTTGTCAACTTCAAAGCAAGCCCTTGGACAATGGATAGTGCTAATTAAGCTTCCTATTTTCTTTGCATATTTCCATTGTCATCGCGAGTCTTTGTGATCCATTGGAAATGCAACCATAGTGACATGCTTTATTAAAGTTTGAACTGGTGGAGGTTGATTACCATGGGTTGATAAGGACTGATATGACATGGATGGTATTGCTGTTCTTGGTGCTTTACTGCTACCCTTGAGGCCATAGTGTTCTTTAAAATTCACAAGATTGACTTGAATGTTGTATAACATATACCTCTATGATGTGAAATGCATCGTGTAAATGAACTGTGTAAATGAAAAAGTACTGTGTTATTTATGGCAAAGCATATTGAGTGTTTATGACTTTTCTTATTTTCAGTACTTTGTTTGTCTTTTTCAACAATTGAACTCATTCTGTATTTTGGAAAATAGAAAGGATATTTGTATTTTGGAAATTAAGGAGGATATTTTTAAAATATCTTTCTCTTTTGGTAGTAAGCATGTATTTTTATTCTTATGTCATTTATGGAGATATTTGACATTTCTCTGCTTGTATTCTTGCATTCACTTTTTAAAACCTGATTATAACTACTCCATTCTGTCAATGTATACATCCCTTTTCAGGATACAGTCCTTGTATTTTCTAAGCTCACAAACTACCATGGTTGTGTACCCATGCATTTTTATACTGAGTGGAATGTACTTCCATGGTAAGTAGCTTAAGGCTTTGTCCAGCTCATCCTATTGTGCTCCTAATTCTCAGCTGTCTTTGTTAACTTTCATCAAGGGGTGACCAGATAGGTTTGTTAGCAGATTGCAATGACAGATCTGCATTTATGGAGATATTTGACATTTCTCTGCTTGTATTCTTGCATTCACTTTTTAAAACCTGATTATAACTACTCCATTCTGTCAATGTATACATCCTTTTTCAGGATACAGTCCTTGTATTTTCTAAGCTCACAAACAAACTACCATGGTTGTGTACCCATGCATTTTTATACTGAGTGGAATGTACTTCCATGGTAAGTAGCTTAAGGCTTTGTCCAGCTCATCCTATTGTGCTCCTAATTCTCAGCTGTCTTTGTTAACTTTCATCAAGGGGTGACCAGATAGGTTTGTTAGCAGATTGCAATGACAGATCTGCATTTATGGAGATATTTGACATTTCTCTGCTTGTATTSTTGCATTCACTTTTTAAAACCTGATTATAACTACTCCATTCTGTCAATGTATACATCYYTTTTCAGGATACAGTCCTTGTATTTTCTAARCTCACAAACAAACTACCATGGTTGTGTACCCATGCATTTTTATACTGAGTGGAATGTACTTCCATGGTAAGTAGCTTAAGGCTTTGTCCAGCTCATCCTATTGTGCTCCTAATTCTCAGCTGTCTTTGTTAACTTTCATCAAGGGGTGACCAGATAGGTTTGTTAGCAGATTGCAATGACAGATCTGCATTTTGGTGGGTTGCCCTGATAAGCTTCTTTCTACTTGTGGGCATTCTCAACCAATTGGTAATTATAATGCATCATTCTTTTGTATACTTATCCCTAATTTGAATGTACGATTTTAGTCTATGTTCAATCCTGCATTTTCTGTGGGTGAGTGCTTTTGCCTGGATCTTGCTTTTAGGTTTTACATTTGTCTTTTTGTTTTTCTCTCCAAACACCTTTTATTTGGATAATGCCCGTAAGATCTTGCTGTTTTCAAACTAATCATGATGTCTTCATACCATTTCGATCATGCATTTCTAGGGATCTTATTTTAAGCCACTAGTTTTTATACACTTTTTTTTTCTTGTCAAATTTTAATGCTGCTTTTGAATGCTTGCTTTCTGTGAAATCTTCAGTCCTTGCTCGTATTGGATTAACTTCCATTTCATTTTTGTTTCATCACAACGCTTAGCAATTTATGATTATGAAGTGTTACATGTAGTCAATGGTTCAACATGCTTTTGAAGAGTGCTTTGGCATCTTTTCAAACGTCCCCTGTTTATCGTACAGATAACTAATTCATCTGTGTATAAGTCATGGAATCACCATTCAGGTTACAACGAAATTTCATGCATACCAAATCCATTTGTTTGCTTGGCACCATATGGTTCTAACTTATATGGCGATAATGTCATATAATTATCTTTTTTATCCAATGTCTTGCATTACTGTGAACCATTCTTAGCCATTATTTTGGGTCCATGAATGAATATCGAGGTTGTAAAAAGATGTTTATCTCCCTATTGGATGCTCATGCCACTATAGCTCTGTCTGGATATGTAGCAACTAATTAGTCATAGCCTCTATTAGTCATAGTGATTTCTTTGGAACGCAGGTAGGCGATCAAATGCTAAAGCTGGTGACATTCTGGTGTATGTTCCACATAGGCAGCAGCAGAGAAGGATTTCAAACCAAATCGAATGTTGGTGGTTGCAAATTGTGTCGAGGCATTTGTGAGAGAATTCTTTGATCAGAATCCTCTAAGTCAGTTGGGTATTGTTATTATAAAAAATGGTGTTGCACATCGTTTGACAGATCTTAGTGGTAGCCCAGAATCACACATTAAGGCTTTGGGGAATAATCTTGAATGCTCTGGAGATTCCTCTCTGCAAAATGCGCTGGACCTTGTTCATGGTTATCTGAGCCAGATTCCATCTTATGGTCATCGGGAAGTTCTAGTCTTGTATTCAGCACTAAGCACTTGTGATCCAGGGGATATCATGGAAAGTATAAAGAAATGCAAGGATGCGAAAATGCGATGCTCAGTTGTTGGATTGTCTGCAGAAATTTATATTTGCAAACATCTCTGTGAGGAGACAGGAGGAATCTATTCCGTGGCAATAGATGAGGTGAGCTTGATTGGGCAATAAGCTTTAAATAATAATATTTCATTTTTGCATGTAGCCTTTGAGACTGTTTTATGTTTTTTCTGTAGTCACATTTCAAGGACCTTCTGCTTGAACATGGCCCTCCACCACCAGCCATAGCAGAGTTTGCAGTTGCCAGCTTGGTCAAGATGGGATTTCCTCAGAGAGGTGCAGAAGGAGTTATGTCTATTTGTGCTTGCCACAAAGAAGTGAAGATAGGTGGAGGCTATACGTGTCCCAGATGCAAAGCACGTGTCTGTGAACTTCCAACCGAATGTCATATCTGTGGTTTAACTCTTGTATCTTCTCCTCACTTAGCGAGGTCATATCATCATCTTTTCCCAGTTACACCATTTGAAGAAGTACTCACTAGGGCATCATCAAATGAGAGGCTTCCAAGGACTTGCTTTGGTTGCCAACAATTTCTGCCAAATCCAGGTGAGGAATTTGATATGCCAAGTTCATTGAAGTTTAAAATTGAAAGATCTCCAATCTTGCTAACATTGAATAAGTTTATTTGTTACTGTTCAATGTTTTGAATGTGAAACCAAGTTAAAAATTTGCAAATTCAAAAGTCAGTACAATTTTCATTCAAAGTCCTATAATGGGGCATCATTTGTGTTTCCCAAGTTCCCAACACAATACTCTGTTTTCAATCTTTGCAAATTGCATGACAGCTCCAGCTCTTTTGCATGCAAGAAATGAAATTATACTAGCTTAGATCCATATTAACCCTGGATCTGTTAAGCAGCAAGAGGGGTAAAATTGAAAAAGGAAATGGAGGTGCAAATCTGTGGGTGCTTAAAAGATGGATCTGTGCTGGTTTATTTTATTATTATTATGGTCTGCTTGTTTTTTGATGCTCAAAAAATGGGGTTAAGATGGATCTATGCTGGTTTATTTTATTATTATTATGGTCTGCTTTTATTTTTTATTTTTCATTTTTATGTTACGGATGTGAAATTTTATTTTGTTTTAGTTTATTAGCATCATGGACATTGTTTTACACATCTCATCCATACTGGGCTGTAGAGTGACCTTGTTTCTCTTGGCGTAATTAATGTCCATGGATGACCAAATTAGGTCAATGGGAGTAGAGAGAATACATTTGGCAACAGTAGTAAGGAGTGCTTAAAGCATCTCCTAAGCAGTTCTAAAATATTAGATTAAGGAAATAAAGAAAGAGTAGACAATAAAATAGAAAAAGGGAGTTGAGTTCGAACCCAAAAGGGTAACCCTAAAACGTGATAGATTTTACTCTAGGAGAAGAAAGCATCTTAGTGACAATGCTGCACAATGACAAGTTCTCCAGAAAGTAGCCAAGTCTAAGCCCAAAAGGGTAACCATAGAAAGTCAAATAGATAATATTCCAGGGGAAGAAATCAATCCCAGTTACAATTCTGTGCGATGACAGGTCCTTCGTAAAGCAATGAAGGCTATGAATCTCAAGGAAAAGCAATATCCAATCTAGTATCTGAATCAGAAGAAGAGCCATCATCATCCATCATCACAAGTGTGCCAAGGTTGAGCTTGATAATGCTTCTGGATATTGGCTAGAGCTGAAAGGATTTAATTAAAGTATCTTAGGGAGAAGAAGTTGCAGACCCCTTGTTGTACCTCCCTTAACATTCAAGGTCGACTCATCCCTCTGGGAGGAAAGAAATCATTGAGAAAAGGTGGCATTATCTCTATGCCAAGTGTGTAGAGCAATAGGACAAGCTGGCCTCAATGTTTATCATGCATTGGAGCACTGTCTCACTGATCTATTACTGCCCGTGCTTGTGGTATCATTATCAGTGGGGTGCTTAATGCTTCCGATACTCGAGAGTGTTTGCAAGGAGGTAATGAACTGAGTGTGCAAAACTTTCAAGTTTCTCCTACCCATTTGTTTGGATGAAGCATATCTCTAAGCCACAATAAGTAGCTTTAATGCACACCAGTGCTGCTGGTGACTTGTGTTAATCTCAATACCTAATTGTTTGTCTGGCAAGTTAGCTTGTGATTTCACTGTACACTGGATAACTCTGCTCTATGGTCAACCATTAATACGATGCCCTTCTTTCTTTCTGTAGCTAGGAAGAGCTTTATAACATTAAGGAAAATCAACATTTTGTAGGTGCAATGTCGAAACTAATCACACAAGTACAATGAGTAGGTAAGTTGCATAAAGCTAATTTAGTCTTAGGAAATAACAACATTCTTCTATTGCAATGATCAAAAGACATGCACATCACATTTTTTTCTTCAAACCCCCTTATAAGGATATGAAAATCTTAAATAGATTTCTCTGTTTTGATGATGACCTCCTTTTTCACAGCAATATATCATATATATATGTGTGTGTTATGTTCTATTGGGTGAGCACATTCTCTTTAAATCTCAACCCCTTATTTTGAAAGCTATGACAACAATGCAACAAAACTTTTTATACCATGTGAGTGTTGCATGTAAAATATATGCACGTGCCATATCGATATCTCAACATGAAGAAAACATTAGTTCTGTAAGCTCTAAGCTAAGTTGCTAGAGTTCATGAGCACAAGTTTGAGTGCAGGTGTATATAAGGGGTCTGCCATTCACAATTGGTGCTATGCATGAGGACTCAATGCATGCATGATGACTCAATGCATGCATTGACCTAGTTGATCCAAGAATCTGAAAAGCCAAATTTCCTGAATGCTTTCTGAAGGAAGTGGTGATAGACTCTATCTATTGAATCTTGATAGTAGTTGGCGTGGTTGATGACTATGGATCTTGTCGTCTCCTGATTTTTGCTACACAAGGCATCTTGCATCAGAACAATGTTCTCAAATGCCTGTCTCCCTGGTACAAGCCTGTTCTGTTCTTTCAAAATCAGCTTTTTGTTGACATTCTTCATCCTTTCTGCTGTGATTTTGGTCACGATCTTATAATGGTGTTGCATAAAAAATAGGCCAAAATCTTGCAAAGTAGGTAGGATTCTTTTCCTTTGGAAATAAAGCTAGGAAGGAGTTAATAGCTTCTACTTTCTTGCCTTTCCTTACTTATTCTATGACTGCCAGCAACTCTTCCTTAATGATATCCCAGAGGTATCTGTGAAGGTTTATTAGAATTCCAGTTGCTTTTGTGTACACGAAACTCATGAACTATGAGCTCTACTTCCATTTACAATGGTCTACACAGCAATGAATTCTCCTCTTCCTGAAGCAATTGTGGAACGAATTCAAACATCTCCTGTTTGGTTTTGAAGTTTGAAGTTTGATCCATTCCAGTTTATTTTCTGAGTAAAGGATTTTATAAATGAGTTAGCTGCTTGCTTTATCTGCTTGATATCCTTGATTCTAGTTCCGTCTTCCAGGGCCATGTCTACTGTATTGTTTTGCAATTTATCCACTTGTTTCCTCAGTCAACATCCTAAATACTTAGATCTGTGATAAGTGTTGAATCTCCCATTAAAATATCATAGCTACATATCTAATGGCCATTGCAAACCTTGTACTAAATCTTTAAAAACAAAGAAAATAAAGGCATAAGTTTTCCTACATACTTGGGAATATGGATATTGTAGATTGGAGTAAATCTCTACTCCACAAATGCTCAGTTGATGGCAATGAAAAATACAGATTTCCCCTTGTTTGTTTGATGAAATCCTTAGAACTCAATCAATGCAGGTGCAAGAGCCATTCTCCGGGAGGATGGAAAAGACCCTAGCTGTGATTTTGGGCCCCCAGTACTTTCTTGGGGTTCTTGCTCTGGGACCAAGCAGTTAGAGCCATGGAAAAAGACCCTAGTTGGGCCCCTAGTGTATTGCTGGGGTTCTTGGTAAAGGACCAAGTAGTTTGATGATACAAGCCCCTAGATGTGCTCTAGGGCCCCTGGATGTGTTCTAGTGAATCCTTGCTCGGTGCTTGTATTGATCCTTGGTTGTATACCTCGGTGGATAAGACCCTAGTTGTAATCTAGGTTCCTAAGATGTGTTCTGGGGTATCCTGGTATGAGACTAGGCAGTTTCTTGGTTAAGTACCAAGCCAAGATGATGTGTGACTTTTTTCTCTCCCAGGATGGTCCATGTGACCTAGGAGCAATTAAGAAGAAGGGCATGATCTCATCATTGACCCTCCTCGTATGCTGGGATGATAAAAGCTTATAAGTTATATCATGAGACTCATGTGGAGATTCTACCATTAAAGAAGAACTTACCTTTTGACTTTGTCTTATTGTTTTGAAACCCCCTTGCTTGAGTTACGCCCCCCCTTAATTGTTGTCTGGGTGTTGGTTCGATTCTTTTCTTCTTCCTAAAAAAGCTAGCCGCCTTGATCTTGAAACCCCTCTCCTAGACTTGTTTTATTTCTTGTTGACTTTTCTGATTTGACATATAATATTTTAAATTGTAAAATATTATTTGTTTAATTGTTAGGCATTAAACCTAACCCTAAAGTTATGAAAAAGGACTAATGTGCTAGCCCTAACCTACCTACCTAAAACTTTAAAAGAGTAACCTCTTCCTCACTCATTACACTCTTACTCTCTCTTAGCTGCGTTTTGGACTGATGTATTTCTGCGGCTCTTCTTGTTCAATTTGCTAAGTGGCTGCGGCTCTTCTAGGCTAGGTCTCCAGCTCCTGATTGGTGTGTTCTGGTCTGCTACAACTATTGTGGGATTACCCTCTCCAGCCTTAAGCTTGCCGTTGACCCCTAAGGCTCTTTCCCAACGAGTCGTAGAGTTCCCTTTTTTGTCTATTGAAGTTTTGGTTCCTCTTGCCGGTGTCGCATTGCTGTTTAGGTGTTCCTCTTGCTGGTGTTGCCTTGCTGTCTAGATGACTTACTGCCCTTTGTGTGCTGCCCCACCTCGTATGCTAACAACTTAGTATTTTATGAACTGGACTTGGGGCTGTTTTGGAACTGCTGATATTTTGTAGCAGTTTTTTGTGGGATGAAAGTGTTAAGGTTGCTTGGGGTTTTTCTTTCCAGCCCTAGCTTGAACAAAGCTTTGCATTCAACCCTATTAGTCGACAATGGCATGGTTTCTTGTTTCTCAACCAACTGAGTTTGTTTTCTGGTCTACAAGTTCTTCTTGGCAATTGTCCTAATGATCATGATGAGATCTACCCTGAGGGTTTGATCCACGATCCCTTAAAGATTTGTCATACATCTAAGAGGATAACAACTACATATCGGGTGATTTTGTTCCTTGTTTCAGCTAAAGGTAATAGTTAAGTAAATGTTCTGTTATTCACTGTTTTATGCTATCAGAAATTTAATGTCTTGTTGATCCTAAATTACAGTAGTTAATGTTTGGAAATTAAAAGAAAATATTTCTGTTTTAGCTAGCTACTGTTTTTGCCCTTAAATTCTAACATGGTATCAGAGCTTAGGGCGTGAAAAGAGCTCATTTGTGGCAGACTTTTGAGCTTGTGTAGATCCACTACTAAGGGTTTGTTTTATCAGATCAACAATGATTTTGCATTGTATCAGATTTCGTCTATAAACAGTCTTCAGTATGGCTTCTTCTTTAGTCGAAGCAGAAGATAGGCTTGAAGGGGCTTCAAAATTCAATGCCTGAAAGGCTAGGGTCTTTAGTATCCTAGAAGAAAGTGACTTGGATGAGTTGGTTACCAGGGTGATGGAAGAACCTACTTTAAATGCAAGAAGAGCAGCCTATAAGAAGAGGCAGGCCAAAGCCAAGAGGGTCATTTTTGACTCAGTTAAAGATAGCATGATGCCTCTTATTGATCATCTAAGGACAACAAAGGAATGCTTTGTTGCCCTAGCAAATTTGTATGAAAAGAAGGCCCCAATTCAGAAAAGGACCTTGAAGAAACAACTATGTACATTGAAGATGGGAAAGGATGAAACCATCTTTGCCTTCTTTTCCAAAATTGCCCAAACAAGAGATCAACTTGCAGGAATTGGAGTTGCAGTAGATGATGATGACCTTGTACAAACAACAATAGATGGTCTTCCAGAATCATGCGAGACATTTCTCTCATCTGTAAATGGAAGAGAAGCTCAACCCAACTTCGAGAGATTATGGCATGATTGCTTGGAAGAAGAGCGTAGACTTAAAAGCAGAAATGAACCCTTGATGGTGAAATAACATGCTCTTTCAGCCAAAGCCAAGAAATGGAAGAGGTTTCCTCAGCACAAAGGCAAAGGTAAGAAACCTCAAGGTAAGCATTCTCATCCTCACTCTCGTTTATCTAAAGTAAGATGATTTAACCGTAACAAGCTTGCAAAAGAATTTAGGAACCCTCCTTCACAGCAAAAACAGAAAGGTAGGTTCCATGCTTCAGTTGCAACTGAGGAAGAAGAGCCTCAAAGAAAGAGAACCAAAGCTGTTACTAAAGAACAAGAACAACGCAGAGAAAATTATCTTGTTTCAGCTCTCTCCGGTGCTGTCACCAAATCAGAAGAAATTTGGTGAGTGGACAACGGGATCTCCAAGCACATGACGGGCTTCAAACAAAACCTTGTGAACTGTCGAGATAAGAAGTTCAATGTGAAGGCAGAATTGGGTGATGATGGCACTTATGCCATCAAAGGAATTCGATCAACATCTTTTCAGCTTCAGTCAAGTAATGTATTTCATATTGAAGAAATTCTTTATGTTCTTGGATTAACGAAAAATCTTATCTCAGTTGTAGTTCTAGAAAGTAAAGGGTACACAGTAACCTTCTCTAAAGGAAAGGCTCTTATGTGGCCCTCGAATGAAAGTATGAGCTCATCCATGATAATTGGAGCTTAAGAAGGCGGACTTTACAAAGTCACTGGTTAAGTTATTGAAGCATTAGCTCATGAGATGAGCAACCCTTGCGAACTATGGCACAAAAGGTTTGGACATCTCAACTATAATGCTCTCCCAGGTGACATCTCAACTATAATGCTCTCCCAGATTTGCAAAAGATGGTAATAGGTATGCCAGTTTTTCCTTTTGAGCATGATAATATTTGTAGAGGTTGTGCTCTTGGTAAAAATACAAAGAAAGCTTACCCTCATAGTAATGGAAAAACTAATGGTATCTTAGATCTTATTCATTCTGATCTTTGTGGACCTATGACTGCTTTGTCCATGTATGGTTGTCTTTATTATATCATTTTTATTGATGATTGCTCTTGTAAAACATGGATTTACTTATTGAAAACTAAAGATGAATCTTTCAATAAATTTTAGGATTTTAAGAATCTTGTTGAGAATCAGACAGGTAGACATATTCGTGTTTTCAAAATAGACAATGGAAAAGAGTTTGACTCCCACAAGTATGATGATCTCTTTTGGGCTTTTGGGATTAAGAGGGAGCTAACCGTGCCTTATAATCCCCAACTGAATGGGGTTGCAGAAAGAAAGAACAAGATAATTTGTGAGGCAACCAAAGCTATGATGTATGATTAGAATCTTCAGAACAGGTGTCCTCATAAAGCCTTGGAAGAGAATATTCCAGAAGAAGTCTTCATGGGTAAGAAGCCTTTAGTTGATCATTTAAGAATTTTTGGTAGTCCTATTTACATTCATGTACCAAAAGAAAAGAGGACTTAAGTTAGAGCCCTTTGGAAAGAAAGATACTTTTGTGGGGTACAATGAGACGTCAAAAGCATATTGAATCTATGTGCCAGGGCAAAAGTATATAGAGGTCAGTAGAGACGTGACCTTCCATGAGGAAGCTGCCTTTCGTCGTTCCAAAGAACTTCACTGTGTTACAGAGGAGCAGGAAGCTCCATCTCTAGCACCTTCAGATTCACAACTTTCAGATGAGCAGAGGGAGGAGGCCATAGAGCCTTCAATGGACCCCATAAGGGATTCTATTCAGTTTCCCCTAGAGAAACTTCCTGCCAAAAGGAAGCCAACATGGTGTCGTGAAATTTTAAAGGAAGCAGAAAAACCTGCAGCGCCTAAAGGTACTTTTAGAGAAAGCAAGAATCCAGATGCCAACTTAAAATGCTAGATGATCCTCATTATAATTCTATTTAGAAAGTCTTCGGCACTTTCACTATGTACAGGAGTAAAAGCAAAATTCGGGGAAATGGTATCGACATTGAATTGGCTTACATCCAATTACTTGCTTTAGTAGCAATGGCTTTTGTGATGCAATTATATTGATATTTAACAAAAAGACAAGCAATGTTTCTGCTAGTATTTTACATTAGTACAAGTGGCACTGTTCCACGGTTATAAAGGAGATGCTAGCCATATAGATGCTCTATTTCCATATCTCCTTGAGCTTTCAATTATTCAAGGCTTTTGAAGCACAAAAAGTAAAGTATGCCCTGCTATGCTAGGCTGAGTCATTATTTGAAAATTGTTACAGTAAGAGTGATGTTACTGCGACGTTTAAAAAATCATAAACTGAAAAAAAATGCATACAGGTACCAGAAATATATTTCAGTTACAAGCTAATCATTACCAAAGTTCTGTCATTCTTTTTGCCAGTGTACAAAATCTTGAGAATTGGGTTTCACTCAACATGAGCTTTTTGAGGTTTGCAATTTTGCTGTTGCATTCATGCATTTGAGATACGAAACTGCCCAAGTAACTAGATGTCTTTTGTTTGCTACATGTTTTGAATGTCAGTTATGGCCCTTCGATTATAATCTATGTAGTGGAGCAAGGTAGAGCGATGAGCTTACATCACCTAATTTGCAAGTGTACATCATACTCTTTTAGTGTGAGTTCTAAGGTCCATGTTATTAGCAAATAAGCCTATTAATGTGATAAATCTATCAACAAAATACATGCTGCTGCAGTGCTGCATCCTTACTACTCTGTTGAGTGTGCCATGAAGATCTGAAAACCTAAAACAAGGATCTACGTAGGCTCAAAAGTTTGCCACTAGAGAGCTCTTTTCTTGCCCTAAGCTCTGATACCATGTTAGAATTCGGGAAAAATGAAAAACAAAATGCTTTAAAAATTCTGTTTACTAGATCAACATATAGAAGAAGAGATATAAACAGATCTGAATACAAACAAGAATTTTGAGTATAAAGTAAACCTTTTAGCTTACCTCTTGATCAATGTAAGATGTACCTGTCACATGTGTGGATGTATACCTCTTAAAAATATGCTCAGGAATAGTTTAGGTTCATGGATCAAACTTCTATGGTTTGATCTCTGTCAATGTGGACTGTGGGACAGTTTTTCCAATGATATAAACCCTCAAAAGAAGTTGTAGACAACAAGAACAAACAACATGACCTCCAAGTAGATAACAACAATACTCTCAGCAGATAGAACCCTCCATAGAAATAAAATATAGCACAGGTATGAACTGGACAACAAGTATAAACAACAGACCCTCCACAAGCAAAACCATCCATATAGGAAAAGGTCTGGAAAACAAGTATAAACTACAGACCCTCCACAAGCAAAACCCTCCATACAGGAAAAAGGTCTGGACAACAAGTATAAACCCCATAGGGACCTCAACGAAACACGGGGCAGCTAGGAGGATAGGCCGTGACCTTCACACAACCAAGAGATAGCCCACAAAAGAGGCCATGACACCTGTACTCAGGTTCGTGGCCCTAAAGGGCAGATTCGACACCTACAAGGAGGCTCCTCAAACACTGTTGATAGGTCCGGTAGTTAAAGGAAGCAACCTCTGCACAGATGGACAGATCCGACTGCTCAAGGGAGGCACTTCAACATCTCATGCACCAACAAACTTATCAAGAAGGAATTCCCAGCCAACATCAAGACCAAACAACTCAGATCTGAAACTGAAACACCAATAGAGAGGCCGCACCAACAAAGGAGAGTGTTCACTGAGGTAGCCGCAACAAGGAGAGAGAGGAGAGAGTGTGAGTGTGATCAAATGCTAGAGGGTAGGGTTCTATTTATAGTTAGGGAGAGGGGTTAGGGAAATTATAATTATAATTAAATATCGACTTTAAATTAATATAAATATTAATTCATATAAATATTAATTAAAATGTCAATTAATATTAATATTAATTAGAAAATTAAAATGTCAATTAATATTAATATTAATTAGAAAAACCCTAATCACATGAAGTAAAACCCCAATCACATAAAGCAAGAGGGAAAGCAAAACAATAAGGGGGTACCTGTTAGGACAAAGTCAAGGGGGTCCATAATGGCAAAACATGTCCACATGAGTCTCATAATGACCTATAACTTTTATCATCACTGCATAAGAGGGTACATCAACAATGTGGTCATGTCCATCTTCATAGGCACTACTAGGTCTTATGGACCATCCTAGGAGAGAGAAAGTGGATCACACATTAACACATCTTGGTATTTCACTAAGATCTACCTGGTCCAAGACCAGGTTGCCCCAGAACACATCTGGGGGCCCTAGAACACATCTAGGGTCTTATCCACCAAGGTACAAGACCAAGGATCAACCCATGCATTAAGCAAGGGTTCCTTGGAACACATCCAGGGGCCCTAGACTCATCTAGGGACTTACATCAATCCAAGCACTAGGCAAGGATTCCCTGGAACACATCAAGGGGCCCTAGACACATCTAGGGACTTACATCAACCACCAAGGAACATATCCAAGGATCAATCCAAGCACTGGGTAAGGATTCCTTGGAACACATCTAGGGGCCCTAGACACGTCTAGGGACTTACATCAACCACCAAGGAACATATCCAAGGATCAATCCAAGCATTGGGCAAGGATTCCATGGAACACATCTAGGGACTTACTGCTTGGTCCTAGACCAAGAACCCCAGTCATATACTGGGGGCCCTCACTGGGGTCTTTTTCCATGGCTCTTACTGCTTGGTCTCATACCAAGAAACCTCAGGAGTGTGTTAGGAGCTCTAGTCCACAACTAGGGTCTTTTCCATCCTCCAGAGAATGGCTCTTGCAGCTGCATTAATTTCAACAATTTTGAGTGGCGAGAAAAACAGGGGCAGAATGGACATCGATTTTCATGACTACTTTGATCTTTTGGAAGAAAATACTAGGAAAGGGAAGAGGCTAATGCTATTGGGGTGCATGGAGATACTCTTCTTTTGTAGGAGTTGTGTTTTCATGCAAGCCTTGAGTGCAAAACTGGTACTCGGAGCAAGCCATTGTCAGTTGAGCTTAGATTTGGAGATGATTTGTTGGTGAAATGGAATGCATGATGTGAAGGCAGTGGATACTCGCATGGACGATTGAAAGCATGTTTTGAATTTTTACTGACAAGAGGACGGATGTGGCATGAGAATGAGGATGACATGGGAGAGACATAGACAAAAACGGTGGTCACTCACCATGGAGGAACTGAAGCATATTTTGAATTTTTAAACATTGAAAAACCAATAAATATTTGATAAGATACTATATTAGCGATTTACCACATTGTCCAGATGTACAGTTCTCTTAGTAGGCATATGGTTATAGTTAGAGGAAGGATGTGGCCTGAGAACGAAGATTACATGAGAGGGACATAGAAAAATAAGTTGTTAAATAGGAGCAAAGCAAGCATGTATGGGGTGTAGCATGTACAAAAGGGATACCTGGAGAGACATGAAATAATAATTCAGGCAGCATCCAATGGGGAAGAGACACAAAATATCTGTTGACTTGTAAATTAATTGTGATAATGGAAATTAAAATGTAATATCATTTAAGAATCAAGATGTGTAAAAGAAAATTTTGAAGAATGACTTTGTAATATTTCCAAAGGGGATGTCTGATAAATTAAAGAGATAATCATAATCTTGAACCTACCGAGGAGGATAACCAGGGAATATTATTATAAGGAAGTTTCAGTTATATTCAGGGATATTACTCTAAGAAAGCTGTATTTATGAATTGGGGCAATAGCTTTGAATCTTGAAAGAGAATAGTAACTCATAAGATCCATGTATTTAGTTTGCTTGCATTGCATTTTTTGGTATAAGTTCTACTCGATGTATTTTTCCAACTAGTTAATGTTTTTTCAAAACAAGGGTGTACTTGTACTCACCTCAGGTGAAGCAATCTATGCCATGAAAATACTATGGAAATTATGCCCACGGATCAATGCTTTGTCATGCCTTATAAGGTTAAAAGGAAATCTTTAGTCTCTTGGGCTCCTAATTTATTACTCCTTTATACTTCTTTGTTGTCAAAATGAAAATACCCAACAAAATAACACAACTATTGCAAATTAAAAGCTTTCTAATCTTCTGGATAAATGCTAGGCCATTACGCATCATTTTCTATCCCAATGTTTAAGCTGCATAGGAATAAACAAAACTTTGTTGCAACAATCCTCTGAACCATCTAAAAATAGTATTCAATCTCGATTGCGGAGATATAATTAAAGTGTCCTTTATTTCCTTTTTAATTCAGTGTTGCAAATATCTTCGTTATCTCCCCATATTTCTGTTTTTTCCTAGTTTTTCAGGTTGCTGATTTTTCCGATATTTTTTGAGTTTTTCAGGTTTAAGTTTGTGCTTGCCATTATTTTTCAATAATTTCTGATATTTTCCCTGAAACATTATTTGCAACATTGATGAAGAATATAACACTATCCCTTGGTGATATGACTTTTGCAAATGATTACTGCTGTCTTTTTTAATACTTTTTCACAGTACTTTTATGTGTGGAGATCTTGTTAAAAATTGGCATGAGAGAATGCYTTTTGCTTGTTTGGTTCATGAAATTTCTCCATTACATAAGKGTAACATCAAATTTTGTAAAKAATTTCACAAAGCCACATAAATTGATCAGGAAATACATTTCAGGCYAAATTYAACAATCAATAGTCTGAATAAGTCTCTGTTCCTCGATAATAAAAGTTAGCTTCTACRAGTTTAAAGTTTGAAASCTGAAATTATCCACAATAAAACTAGTGCAGAGAATAAAAATTAAAAACTGGCCCTAGGCCATGGAGGATGGCTGGGTGTCCTTGGGACACATGCTATGTCTCTCATCTAGGGACATCCTTTGAACATCCTTAGACTTTGGTCCCTCCCATGTATAAATCTGTGATGTTCCCATGTCCTTGAGTACCTAGTACTTGAGGAAATGCAGGATGCCATCCCTATGGATGAGGGAAGTAGAATTATTAATCCTTAAGAGCTGGTTCAATTCCTCACATTTCATCTTGAGCTTGGCTACTCTCCTTTTCAGATTTTTTTGGTTTCATTTTTGTTACTATTGTGGAATTGAGATGTCTAAATAACAGTTCGAGTATAGTGTATTGACAGTTTGTTGCGTTCTTGATAGAATTCTCAATTATCTGTTCATTTTGACTTCTCAATGTATTTAGTTTTTTGTTTGGTACTATCAACTATATAGAAAAGTAGACCTGAGTTTTATAGCTTGCATCAAGTAAATTTGTTTCTTTAGTGCTTGAAAACATTATCGTAAACTCCTTATTGTGATAATAGTATTTAATTGACTAGTAGAAATTTATTCTGACTTGTAGTTAACTGGATGCACAGGAAGCAAAGTTGGGGTGCGACTTGCTTGTCCCAAATGCAAACATCATTTTTGCTTTGATTGCGACATCTATATTCACGAGAGCTTGCATAATTGTCCTGGTTGTGAGAGCTCACCAGCAATTACATCATAGAGAAGCTGTAGAAGCATGCATGCTACTCATCACTTGCTTGGAAGTAAACATGCTTCTTTTTTTTCCCATCTTCCTCAAAAAATGCTTCATTGACCTCAGAAACATGGAGTCACCAATTTCTTTTTATTTTCTTGAATCAAATTATGATTCTGGTAGGCATATAATTTTTGCAATTTTGGTCTGCCCAAAATATGTAAGCTTGGTTGTGGGTCTGTCCCATAGCTTAGGCCATTGTTTTGAAATTTTGAAGTAAAGCAAAGTATTACTGTTATTTAAGATTATGCTTGGGCTTTTAAAATTGTATGTTAATTGGCAGTTATGTAAGGTAATTTGCAGTTGATTGTTGCTCTGATATTTCATAGGTTTTCATTGACCTAAGAAACATATTTCGCTACTCTTCTGGCCGAAGATCACTCCCTTTCACCAATTTCCATTTATTTTCTTGAATCAAATTATGATCCTGGTAGGCATATAATTTTTGCAATTATGGTCTGCTCAAAATATGTAAGCTTGGTTGTGGCTCTGTCCCAGAGCTTAAGCCATTGTTTTGGAATTTTGTAATAATGCAAAGTATTACTATTATTTAAGATTATGCTTGGGCTTTTAAAATTGTATGTTAATTGGCAGTTATGTAAGGTAATTTGCAGTTGATTGTTGTTCTGATATTTCATAGGTTACAGTTTGTTTCTGGGATTGACATTGTTTGGGAAATTAGGATGGGTGAGAAATGACAACATAATTAATGACTACAAGTATGGTGTTTTACAAAGGGCCATTACCAAATGGCCTAATTATCTATTCATAATGTTTCCACACACCCCCTGCATAAAGTTGCAACCAAGTAAGTGCTACAGCAGAACCATATTACACCTATTGTCTGGGACATGTCCCCCGCCTGATGGTTTTTATACTACACTTGATTCTGTGTTTAATTGACAATTTCATAGTATTTATAAATTCCTTCTTATCTTCAATTGGGCACATTACTTCTGAGGATTTATATAGTTCATAGAAATGTTGACATACATTTGTCCTATATTTTCATGGGCAATAGCAAACATTGGTGGCTATGTGCATCCAAATTATTCCCCTTAATTGGGTGCACTTCAAACCAAAATTTCAAAGTATCAACACTTCTGGGAAATGATATTTAACTAAATAAATTCAAGCACTTGCCTAACTGTTAAGCTTTTCCGTGAACATTTTTCTGATACTGTTCAACTTTGCTATTCAATGCAAACTGAAATTTGTAATAGTTTTTGTTTTGATCTAAAATTAATACAATCCTTTGCTGAGTTATGGCTTATGCTAAGTTAGCCTTATGGGTTGCATAGGTGTTCATCTCTTGGTATACCACATAAAGGTAAGTGATACAGCAGAACCAAATTATTGTAAAAAATCTGACCATGGTAAGTAGATTCTGCACTCAGGAGTTTAACCTAAAACCCTAGATAGCTAAAGCCTAAAACTGAAAACACTAATCAAAATAACAGCTATAGAGTATTTTAACTTACAAACACACTGCTGATAATTAGAAAAAACATACAAATCTGAATTCTCAAACCATCACAGTGGTGTGCACTGCTTCTACTTTATAGACTAGGAAGTAGCGCATATACATTGAATCTGGGTGCATGCACAACAATGCGTCAATTGAAGGTATTAACCCCTAACCCTAATGTGCCTTCCCTGTATGGATATAGGAGTCAAGTGAAGTGCACCTCCATCAGAGATGAATTGATATATGCAAGCATGCATCCTCCTAGAGACCTTGTTTAACTGGGACTTTGCCCTCGAATTCACTATGCATGCAACTACTAAATGCAACAAAATTTTTAGATTTAGAACTGAACTGCTGAATAAAGAAAAACATCTAAACTGGAATTGAACCAAGGATGGTGCATGCATGCACCCTTCGTCTCTCTGTCCTCCATAAATGACCTTGCACCCTCATTACTATTGTATGGAACTGTTAAAGGAGGGTCACTACTGCTGTTTATTCTGTTGGAAGAAGAAAGGTGTTATAACTAGAGCATGGTATGAGCTACACAGAACAAAAAATAACTCCCTCTAGTGAGGAAAGTGTATCAACCACACCAAGCCTCTCCCTGAACATCTCAAAATTCCCCTTTGCCAAGGGCTTGATCAAGATACTTGCAACTCGTTGATCTGTAGCAAAACACTGAAGAACCACTACCTTTTGAACCCTGTGTCTGATGAAGTGTACATGATATCAATATGCTTGGATCGATCATGAAACATTGGATTCTGTTTGATACAACTTTGATGCTCAAAGTGCATCACCGTAATGTGGTCTGTCAACTTTGTTAGTAACTTGTGAAGCTAGATGGCTTCACAACTAGCAGAGTTATCTGCCATGTACCATTAGAGAA
>ML855127.1:30111-41006 GCA_009831015.1 Picea engelmannii | reverse complement strand
CACCGTCTCTGCCTTGGATTGCTCAAGCCTGCTCTTCTTCAAACTGTACAAATTCCCATATGTGCTCCAATTCCTCTCGCAACAAGAGGATGAAGTAACCTGAGAGAGGAGCCTCATGGCTATCTGTTGTAGAAGAGGGCATGCTGCCCCATGAGTTACCCACCAAGCATAGGGCTTCTTAGCCCCCTTGTCTCTGAGCACATCATAGCCTCCAAATCTCCCAGTGCCAGTGGAAAACTCTATGAAACCCTCCTCCACCTCATCAAGGTATGCTCTATCCTGAAATATCCGTCTAAATGCATCCTTCCTCCCTGTGAAATCTCACCATCCATATGCAGAGGGAATCTGCGTGAAGGCCCACAATTGGGCCATTCATTAGTATAATACTTGGGATTCAATGAGTGAGCCAAGCAATGCAAAGGTGTGCAATTCTTATCCCACTCGTTGATAAGAATATCTTGTATGGTGGCGAATAAGGTCTCTCTTGCTATCCCATACTTAGGGCACTCATGCTCTAAAACAACGGTCTTCACAGACTCAATCATGGAATCCCACCCCTCATAAACCTCTCCTAGGACAGGCTTGTCCGTGTCTGCAAACTACAACAAAGAGATGACAGGGTCCATGATCTTAAGGGTAAGATCTACCCTCTCCCACCAACCATCATCTCTTGTATCCTTGACCCTTTTTGAAGAAGCTTGATTTGTCTTTCTCCAAAAAGACCAATACTCTCAAATAACCATGGACCCAAGAACACTCTTGACCTCCCTCAACCTCTTAAGCATGATGAATGAGGAGGCAAACCGAGTATTTGAAATCTTCAACAATGATAGATGTTTGTATGCTTTGTAGATTGTGAGGGCATTGGTATGGTTTTGTA
This sequence comes from Picea engelmannii, assembly GCA_009831015.1. Classification (NCBI taxonomy): domain Eukaryota; kingdom Viridiplantae; phylum Streptophyta; class Pinopsida; order Pinales; family Pinaceae; genus Picea; species Picea engelmannii. The sequence continues at coordinate 40,126 of ML855127.1, read as the reverse complement.
CAAAATTGCAGATATGGCGTGCATCCTCAATAAGACTTCCCATCCATGTCACTTCCACAACAATAGATTTAAGTGCTAAATTCAAAGAATGAACAATGCAAGGTGTCCAAAATATTTGTGGATATTTAGCTTCCACAATCATGCCAACAGCCTTGCAACAGGTGCATTGTTTGTAATAATTTGCAAACAAGAATCAACACCTACATCTTCAATAACCTTAATGAACAATTCACCCATATATTGTGCATCCTTGTATTTTCCAAGAGCATTCCCCGCTTTCAAGAAGACTGCTCCATTTAGGGAAGACACCATGAAGTTGATGAGTGGATGGCGTGCTGCATCTGTCCAACCATAAAAAAAAATACTAACACCTGTTGAGGGCCATGCTGATTTGATAGGCTGTAGGATTTTATCCACCTCCTTTTTTGCCTTCACCAACAATGTGGTTCTAAGCTTCTCTGAATTAGGAGGAACATATCCGATTGGAGCCTGATCAATTAGAGCTCTACACATCTCAAGAAACAAAGGAGACCGTGCACCATTGAAGGAAATGAAGTTGAGATAGAAAAAGAAACCAATAGTAAGATCAACCTCTACTCGCTTCTCTCGCTGAAATATCTTGTCCATTGGTCCAGCTGCCCCCCTCTTTCTTGCTTGTTGAGTAACTTGAGAGTTGCACTCCCATTCCCAAATTTAAAATTGCTAGATGGCTTCTTCAAGAATGGAAGAGGATCATCATTTTGGATTTTCTGCCACCTTTCCCAAGCCAACAACATCCTCTTTTGCCATTTCTCTCTTTTTTGGATGCACTCACTGATTTACATGCTCCAAGTCCACAAGGAAGCCCCAACAAATGGCCTTTAACTCGGAAATAAGTGCTTGTAAAATCATTATGGAAAAAGTCACATGTCCACAAAACATTCCCACCCCCCTTTGCCTTGGCCCCATCTCTTGTTTCTTTGTAACATACTTTCGCAATGGATATTTGTTGTCTTGACCTTGCTGTTTTGCTGCACTGTTGATTTTTCCATCATTTGAAGCTTCACTTCCAGCTCCACTTGCAGAAGATGGGACACCAAAAGAGGGTACTGAAGTTGTTGGAGGAGGAGCAACACCAACATTGGGATTCTTCCCTTTCCTTTGCCCTTTTGCTGCTGTCTTTGATGATCGAGCCATCATTTTTGTTGAAGGAGGAAGAAATATCACTGTTGTAGCAGAAAACTTGCAGTTTGGTTCTCAAATCCACTTGCCGCACAAAACCCTCTTCCTTGCTCACCAAAATCGCCCACACCTTGACTTGTTGAGAAAACAATGACAAAAAAGAGTGAGAAAGGCGCTTTTTAGAGGGCGTGGGCCTCCATTTTGCGTGACACGTGTCATGAAATTGGGACACCATCCAAATTTGTGTCCGACACGAATTAGGTCGAATCTGTGTCCCCATGTGGGATTCAAGACACGGGGGGGTATTTGGACGAATCATGTTTCATAGTAGATTAGAATCATCAAACAAAGAGTAAAGATTGGAATATGCATTTGTTTTAATGAAACCCAAGCCTAAAAAGTACTCATCGTTCTTGGAGTACCATGCATGTGGTGCCTGCTTTAGCTCATAAAGAGATTTCTTCAACTTGCAAACATGGGTCTCATGTCCATGCACCTCAAAGCCTTCTTGTTGATTAATGTACACCTCTTCAATCAAAGAATTAAGAAAAGTTGCTTTTACACCCATTTGATATAAATGCCAACCAAACATCAATGCGAAAGACATAATGAATCCAATGGAGGTATCGTTGACAATAAGAGCAACAATCTCCTCATAGTCAACTCCCTCTTTTTGGGAACACCCTTTAGCCAAAAATCGAGCTTTGAACTTCTCTATGCTTCCTTCTGTTGCATGCTTATCTTTGTACAACTCCCTAGAGTCAATCACTAACTTCCCCTTTGGTCGCAATCTCCCATACATCATTCTTCATGATGGGGTTGTACTCCTCCAACATGGCATCTTGCCAAACCTATTGATTTGTTGCATCCTCAAAACTAGAAGGCTTTGCATCAATGATGGAAGACATTAGTGACACTTAATTCAGAAACAGGGAGGGTGATTTACTCAAAAAGAAGTGTTAGGAGCTCCAACTTACTATTGTGCACCCTTTAGTGTTTGGGTAAACCACCCAGGCTTTCTCTTTGCGCTGGACAGTAAAGAGGCATCCCTTGCACCTTTGGAGGCTTATTAATTTGACTTCGATTTCTTTGGAATTTGTGAATCAACCTTTGGGAGAACAAACTCCTCTACCTTTTCAATGTTCGTTGGAGATTCTTAAGACTTGGAGGACCATGCATCCTCGTCAATCTCGACAACTTTGCTCACAACTATATTTTATTGAGATTGGATGCAGACTTTGTAAGCTTTAGAGGTCTCATTGTAGCCCACAAAATACCCTTCAAACTAGAAGTCTCTAGCATAGCCCTTCTCTCATCAGGTATATGAATATAGACATGGGATCTAAAAACAAGAAGGTTTGCTACCCGAGGCTTCTTAATTGTGAGTGCTTCCTTTGGGGTCTTGTCCCTCAAAACTCCGCGAGGACACTTGTTCAAAATATAGACAACTATAAGACATGGCTTTGCCCACATACACATGGACAGATCTAGATCAAGAATCATAGGTTATCTCTATGATGGAGCTATTCTTGCTCTCTGCAACCCCATTGTACTAAGGGTTGTAGGGCGACATCAACGCCTCTTTGATTCTTGCTTGCCTGCGAAAAGTGTCAAACTCCTTGGAAATATACTCCCCACCATTGTCAAATCTCAACAACTTGATTTTATTTATTGTCTAATTTCCCACAAAAGTTTTACACTCTTTGAACTTCTAGAAGACTTCATCCTTGGTCTTCATGGAGTAAATCTAGGACTTCGTAGAGGAATCATTAATAAATGGAACACACTAATTGTTACTTGATAAAGAAGTTGAAGTCATGGATCAACATACATTAGAGTGGATTAGGCAATAATTTCTCGACTTATGCTCACTGCTGGGAAAAATAGTGTTGCCATGCTTGTCAAGGGTACAACGTGTGGACACTCCTTTCTTCTCAACCTTGAGATCCAACAATCCTTGCACCATGTCCTTCAAGATTGACAACACACCAAAGTGCAAGTGCCCTAGCCTCTTATGCAAAGCTCACACTAGTTGTCATTATCATGCACTAGGGCATCTCCCTGCAACCTATACAGACCACCCTCTCAAATATCTCTGGCCAAAATCAACCAAGATTTAGGCATCTCTTCTAGATGAGGACTTGTTGATTATCAAACTGGGCAATATATCCCAGGTTTATCATCATTGACACTAAAAGGAGATTATGAGGTAAACCAAGTACATATAAAACATCATTGAGCTCAAGAAAATCACTTGATGGCATCTGGAATGAGATAGACTCCCACTTTTACCACTGGACTTGCGACATCATCACAAGCTCCACTTGTATCCCTATCTCCTCTTCTTGAAGGTCATTGAAGGGCTTCTGGTTAGAGGTCATATGTTTGGATGCTCCACTGCCCACATACCATTCGACAGTAGACACGGTGTCAGATGAAGGGCATGAGACCATGCAGAAGTGTGTTTCAATTTGGATGAAAGCTCATCCACTTTAATGGATGCTTCTGCACTCCCTACAAACTCCTGCTGCTGCCACTACTTGCCTTTGCCCTTCTTCTCATGACATTGATAAACAAATGCTAACCTAATAAACTATAATCCTAACTTTTATTTAGATAGACATTTTCCCAGAATAATAATAAATAAAGTTATTCTAGAAGATATGTATTTCCTAGGAGACAGATTGCCCTTGTCACATCCTTTTCATAGTAATTATCCTTGCATTGTTGGGTAAGGACACATGGCATGTTGATATAAAGCTACACAGGTTATATATACACCATGCCTCTCACCTATTATGTAATTTTTGTTATCCTGATTCATAAAATTGTGTGCCTAAGAACACTTGGTGAATGTTAACATCATAGTGGCCAAACATTTAATATTTGAAACACTTGATGTTGCTCAAGTCCTTACCTTGATTAGAGGAATTTGAATCCCCTTTCTTTCCTTTGTAACCCTTCTTGGGTCCTCTTTTCTCACTGCCCTTCTTCATTTGTTGATGGGGTTTAGATTTTGCTTTTCCTCTATACCTGCAGCACTCTCTAGCGTTGTTTCCCCTTGGATGAAATCCTCCCATTGATTTTCAATGGTGGGAAGCTTTTATCGAGCTCATATCCCTCGGACAGAATGTTGCATAGAATATGAAAACCCATTCAAGGCTTGGATACTAACTCTTCACTCTTTACCTCTTCAATCACCGTGAGCCAATCATGAAGTTCAGCGATCTTCATTAAGTGGCTACAATATCTGTCTTGCTCATCCATGTGGCTCTAAGCTTATTTTTCAGAAGCATCTTCTGATGGATGTTCTCACTCTAATATAGAACGAGTAGAACATCAATCATCTCATTACTCATGGTCTCTCTGGTGATGTGAGGGATAAAGTGATCATTCACGGAGTTGAGGATGACCGGCTTTGTTTTAGCCATCTTCTTTTTATATTTTTCCAATTGCACTTGATTGATAGGCTTTACACCCTTGGTCCCCACAAAATCCCAAAGATCAGGCTCCTCCAACAATGTCTATACTCGACAATTCCACAAAGTTGGAGGGACCTTTCAATCCGTGTTTGTATTTGATATTGAATGTAGTCATAATGCTACTCCTGGAACATGACATTGCTAGACATAACAAAACAACCTAAAGACAACCTATCTCAGGTCCACAGTTCTTTTCTTAAGTACAGATCTTAGGCATCTCACCCCTGAAACCTTACGACAACTCCCTATCCTAGGTAGAAGCCCTACTATCCATACATGGATTCTTGGAAGGTTTAAGCAAATACTCTCTCATACCATGTAAAAAATCAGACCATGGTAAGTGAATTCTGCAAGCAATAGTTTATTAACCTAAAACCTTAGCTAAAATTGAAAACACCAATTAACAACTATAGAGTACTCTAACCTACAAACACATACTATTGATAATTAGAATAACAAACATGCAAATCTGAACTCTCAAAACATCACTGTTTTCATACTAAATTTGAAAACAATCAACTAAATGATATAGCTCAACTAAAACTCTCAATGTACAATGAATCTGGGCACATGCACAACAACCCCTCAATTGAAGGTATTAACCCCTAACCCTAATGCACCTTCCTTGCATGGATAGATGAGCCAAGTGAAGTGTGCCTCAACTGGAGATGAATTGAGGCATGCATGCATGCATGCCTCCTAGAGCTCTGTGCCCTTAACTGAGATTGGGAATCCACATACATGAGTGGCTTGCTTAACTAGGAAACTGTGCCCTCTAATTAACTGTGCATGCAACTACTAAATAAAACAAAAACTTAGAACTATAACTGCATTGCTAGATAAGGAAAAACATATAATTGAACTGAACTGAGGATTGTGCATACATGCTTTTGGTGTGCATGTGCCCCCTAAATGCCCATGTGCCCTCTAAATGCCCATGTGCCCTCTATTACTACTGTATGGAACAACTGAAGGAGGGAGATTGCTACCGTTCTCTGATCTGCTGGAAGAAGGGTGCCATAGCTGGAACACAGTTCGAGCTACACAGGTAAAACTAACAATTACACCTATTGGTGGGGACAAGTCTTATTTCCCAAACATACTACAATTGAGTCTACGTTTAAATGACAATTTCATAGTATTTCTAAAATCCTTATTATTTTTAAGTGTGCTAATTAATGCTGTGGATTTACAATGTGTAGAAATGTTGACTCACATTTGTCATGTGTTTTGATGAGCAATAATAGGCCTTGGTGGCTATTTGCATTCATAGTATTCCCCTTAATGTGGTTGCACTTTGTAAAGCTAAAGTTTATAAAGTATCAACACTAATGGGAAATGATCTTCAAGTAAATAAATTCAAAGTACTTTCCAATCTATTAAGATTTACTGCACAATCTGAATACTTTTCTTGGACTGTTCAACTTTGCTATCCACTGCAAACTGAATTTTGTAATACCTTCTGTTTTGATCTAATTTTTTTCAATTCTTTCTTGAGTAATGGCTTATGTTAAGATAGCCCTCTGGGTTGCATAGGTGTTTTATCTCTTGATATACCTTCGTTGGAAAATTGTATAATGAGCAGAACCACATAATGCGGTAGTTGGTGTATCTTGATAGTGTATGTCAAGCTCCTTGACATTCGCTATGTGAGTTTTTGTCTAAAGTTTTTATGCTCTTCCTAAAAAAAATTGGCATTAGTTAAAACAACAATAGACAACAGGTTTGGTGTCTGGCTTGGCCGTAGCCTTAAAATCAGATTATTATTATTATTTATTATATATCAGATCAAGAGTATATAACAATAGTTGTTTTTATGTATATACATTTGTGAAGGATAGTTATATATGTTTTAAACTTTAATTTTACTAATGTATATCATTATTAAATAGTAAAGAATTGATAGAATATTCCTTATTAACAAAAGGAGAGTGGGAGCGTAAAAAAATTGAACGGATTTTGAACATCGATAAGACAACACCTTTGGTTGGACTTAGTCGCGGGGCATTGAGTTTGATGGGGATCTTGTAAATGCATGCTACTTTTTTTATACATATTTTTAACTCTAGTGGTGAGCTCTTTACTAATCTTGCATTTGCCTTCTATTGATTGCCAAAGTCACACTTATAGAACCTTGCTAATCAGGTTAATATGCTTACATTTTTTTTCCATGTTAAAATAGTTAGTGTATCTATAACATAGTGATTTATTTAGGTCAATTCAAAGAAAATCCTCTAAACAAACTCCCAAGGAATTACAAACCTAGTTCGCTGGTTGTCTTCATGAGCACATTTAAATTAATTCAAGCATTTTCATTATGCTGATTTGGATGATTGTTAATTTCTTGTAACTTGATAGGTCTTGTTCATGGTCCTTGCAACTATATTATTTGACACTATGAAACATACATAAGTATTCAATGATGGCGTTTATGTTATTTGACACTATGAACAAAAGTATTCACTAATGGAGTTTTTAAGATAGGTCACTAAGAAGGTTGTGTAAAGTGGTGGCTCCTCTAGGTGGATTGTGAAAATGGTCTTTATGGTAGGTGACTCTATTGATGCATGGGAAAAGGGATTGGAATCCTGTCTAATAATATGAAATGGAAGTATTTGTTAATGGATTTTTAAAGATAGGTCACTAAGAAGGTCCTCTGAAGTGGCAACTCCTCCTTTATGTGGATCGTGAAAATGCTGTTTATGTTAAGGTGACCCTTTGAATTTATGGGAGAAGGGATTGGAAATTTGATTCTCACATTCTCAAATCCTTCATATTAATTGCATTTTATGGGATTTGTTAGAGATGCAATTTATTATTTACTATAGATGCGTGGGAAAGGGGATTGGAATCTTGTCTAACAATATGAAATATGATATTTGTTAATGGATTTTTTAAAGATACATCACTAAGAAGGTCCTCTAAATTGGTGGCTCCTCCTTTAGGTGGATTGTGAAAATGGTGTTTATGTTATGTGACCCTATGAATCTATGGGAGAAGGGATTGGAAATTTGATTGTCACCTTATCAAATCCTTCATATTAATTTCACTTTATGGGATTTGGTAGAGATGCAATTTATTATTTTCTAGTCAACATCGGTAGCATGCCAACCATATGCATGCTTTATGCATACAAAGGGTAGTGCCATTTTCCAATTGACGAGCCTCCGTTTTGCGAAATTTTTGTCTATCTTTTATCTCTTTCATCTACCCACCCTATTATTATCCATTTTTCTCTATGAGATGGCATTGATTGCAATAAGGTAACTAGATAGCATTTTTCCGTTTTCTATAGATTTCTTCTAAGTATAAGAGGAATGGTATGTGATCTAAACTTGTCTTGACCACTCAAGACTAATAATGCATTGTTTTAGAATTTTGTGAGTTATTTCCAAATGTTGTAGAGCCATTGCTAGTTGTTACAAAATCTCATGAGTTGCAAAAATGAGTTGTGGTTAATGAGACATAGTGGCGACAATTCTAAAGTCATTATGTTACAGAACTTGAGGGTTTCTATAGAATGTGTTCCCACCTTCTTTTGAGCTTGATTGTATAATGGGAAAGTTGTTGATATTATGGTAGCTGCGGGAGGTATTTACCTCCACGTGTAAACCTGACAAGGATAGATTACTCTGGGAAGCAAGAAGAAACCCTAATGAGTTGGCTAATAACCCTAGAAGACTTGTCGGCTTAAGAAGATAATTTATATTAGGTTATTAGCCTCCAAGAGAAGAAGTCAGCCATAAATAATAATATATACTGAACAGACAGATACCTAGAATGAGAAGTTGGCCCATGCAGTTAGCCATAATTAGTATAAATACAGGAGGCCAGTTCTCATTCTGGCAGGCAGTCTCAGAATTGCAGAGCAACACTTGTGCACACTGCAGTTGCCCAGTTTCTGCGCAGGTTTGGAGGACAGTTGCCGTTGCAGCTGCTGCAACTAGCAGTTACGCTTGGACTATCTCTTGGCTAGGGTTTGGAACATCTGATTAGCTCTTGTTGGTGCGCTATCCTTGGGGAAAGGTGCACTACCCTTTGTTTGGCTATCTAGCCTAGGGTTTGCTTCCAGAGTGATTCTTTGTGAAGGTTAAGGTGCTTAGAGGGTGCCTTCAGCCTATGGTTGGGTGATAAGGATATTGTCAATGGTAAAACGAGCACACATCTTTCATATTCTAACAGGTTATGGGCCCACACCTCGTTCATTCAATCTAAACGTTGGAAGAAAACATAGCTGCTAGGATATTGAGCTCGCCGAGGAACTGCCGCTAGGGTTACTAGCAGAAGTAGCTTCCAAGACACTGCTGCTAGGGTTGCTAGCAGGAGAAGTTGCAAAAACCCTAATCCTCTTGTTGAGGCACCTTAAGTGAAGGGATTGACCTAATCTCCGGACAGATCAGTGCGCCCTATCCTAACGCATCTTCTGGTACTCTCAGCAAGCCAAGACATCAAGTTTGAGTTTGTGGTCAAATCTAGGGTTTGACCAAGTCAAAGCAGCCATGACTTATTCTATGAAGTCAGAGAAGATGGAGCCTCTAACTTCAGAGCATGGAAGACAAGGATTGACCTCATCCTTGCCAAGAATAAAGTGTTGGATATCGTGAAAGGAAAGATCGTGAAACCAGAGTTTGAAGAAGGGAAAGAGAAGGAACCGCAAAATATTGCAGCTATGGAGAAGTTCAAAGATGATGACATTAATGCTATGAGTATCATAGTGGAATCCATAAAATACCACTTGATACCCTACATCTCCCATCTTGACTCATCGAAGAAGATGTACGATGCCCTAACAAACCTCTTCTCAGTCAGAAATATTGGACAAGTAATGAGTTTGAAGAATGAGCTCCGTGACATGAAGATGAATGATGATGACAACATAACATCATACTTTGTGAGAATTTCTCAGTTAAGAGATCAACTACAAGCTATTGAAGAGATCATCTCAGAGAAGGAGTTGGTAAACATAGTACTCAATGGTATTCCCAAGACGTGGGATGCATTTGCCGCAAGCATGAACACAAGAAAAGAGTATCCGACATTTGAAGAACTTTGGACTTGCTGTGCTCAAGAAGAATCAAGGATCAGTGCAAAAGAGAAACCCCAAAAGAACTACGATGATCAAGCCTTCACAACAAGATTCAATAACTTCAGGAACAAAAGGAAGTTTGGTTCAAGGAGGAAGCCTAATCAAGAGAAAGACATTTCAGAAGTACAATGCTTCAACTGTCAAAAGTATGGTCACTACAAGAATCATTGTTTCGAGCTAAAGAAAAGGAAGGAGAAACACGAAGCATCAATTGTCGAAGAAAAGGAACCTACAAAGAAGACTAAGCAGGATGGAAGAGACTTCTTCTTCTAAAGGTAACAAAACT
>ML855127.1:0-14251 GCA_009831015.1 Picea engelmannii | reverse complement strand
TATTTTAACACTCCCTCTTACCGAGGAAAGTGTTACTCACCACTCCAAGCTTGTCCTTGAAGAATACAAACTTTCCTTTGCCCAAGGCTTTAGTGAGTATATCTGCAACCTGCTCATTTGTAGATATGTATTGTAGCTCAATTTCTCCTCTCTGAACATAATCCCAGATGAAGTGATACCGAATCTCAATGTGCTTAGACCTGTCGTGAAAAAATGGATTCTCAGAGAGTTTAATGCAACTCTGATTGTCACCGTAAATCATACCAGGCCTCAACTGCACACCAAAAAATCCCACCAACAATTTGCGAAGCCAACGAGATTCACAACTGGCCTAACTGGCAACCATATACTTAGCCTCTGCAGAACTCAAAGCCACTTATTTTTGCTTCTGACTTAACCAAGACACCACTACTGAGCCCAATCCGAAACAACACCCAAAAGTACTCTTCTGGTCACTGACACATCCTATCCAATCTGAATATGTGTAGCCCACCAATCGAACTCTATCCCCTCTTAGATAGTCTAGACCATAATCCACTGTACAACAAAGGTAACCTAAGCACATGTTTTGCTACCACCCAATGCACTCTCCTAGGCTCCACCATGAACTGACTAAGAGCGTTGACAACAAAACACATATCTGGCTTGGTATTGACCAAATACATCAAAGAACCGATCAAATGAGGATATAAAGTGGAATCAACCAACTGTGACTTAGAAGCATGAAGCTTCTTCCAGTTGGTAATCATCATAGTGGTCATGGGCCTACAATCCTCCATCTGGAATCTCCTCAAAATGTCACAAGCATACTTCCCCTGTCCCAAGAAGATATGTCCAGGCTCTTGCCAAACCTCCAATCCTAAAAAATAGTGCATCAATCCAATATCAATCATCTCAAACTCTGAAGCAAGGCTCTCCTTGCAGCTAGTGATGAGTTTCTCTCCCCCTGCAATGAAAATATCATCCACATATAGCAAGAGTATGAGAGGATCCTTTCCAACCACAATGAAGTATAGGTTGGGATCTACCTCACTCTTCTCAAAGACCAACTGCTGCAAGTAGGCATCAATCCTCCAATACCAAGATCTAGGAGCTTGTTTCAGCCCATACAATGCCTTCTTCAGTCTGCACACATGAGAATCTCTCCCATGCACCTCAAAGCCCAATGGATGTTCAATATACACCTCCTCCTGTATGAGACCATTCAAAAATGTGGTCTTCCCATCCATCTGATGGATCTTCCAACCCATCTCTGCTGCAATAGAGATCATTGACCCGATCGAGGTATATCTAGCAACCGGTGCAAAGGTCTCATCATAATCAACTCCCTCAACCTCTGAGAACCCCCGAGCCACAAAGAGGGATTTGTACTTCTCAATGCTGCCATTTGCAACATACTTGAGTTTATAGAGCCACCTGGAAGACACCACTGACTTCCCCTCAGGTCTATGAACAATCTCCCAAACATCATGCTTCATGATGGAATTGTACTCTTCCATCATGGCATCTCTCCAAACCTGTCTACTAGTAGCCTCCTCAAAAGTGGAAGGATCAGACTCCCTAATGCTGCTCACCATCGTGATGTAGCTGCAAAATCTCTTAGGAGGTTTACTCTCCCTTACAACCTGCCTGGGATTCCCCATTGAACCCTGTGCCTCCCTCAAAGTATCCTGAAGCCACTTAGGCTTTCTCCTCTCTGAAGTAGTGTCCCATGGAGGGGAATCTCCCTGCACAACCCCATCACCTGAAGACTGTGACCCTGAAGTAGAATATGGATAACTCGATCTTGAACCCTGTAGACCAGTAACTTGTGACCCTGACATCTGTGGCCATGTCACCCATGGAATAGTTGTCACCGAAACGAGTGGTCTCAAACTCTGTGTCACTGAAGTTTGCTGAGGAATATCCTGAATCTGAGGTGCTGACTGCTCACCTCTCTCTGTCCCTCTTGACTTCCTAAAGGCTCCATCCTCCTCAAATCTCACATCCCTTCTCAAAACTGTCTTCCTCAAGGAAGGGATGTATATGCGGAAAGCGTTTGAAGTCTCTCTATACCCAACAAAGATTCCCTTCTCTGCCGTGGGTTCTAGCTCTGTCCTCTTCTCAGAAGGGACATGTGAATATGTAAGGCACCCAAAAATCCTAAAGTGGCCCACCTCAGGATTCTTCCCAAAGAAATCGTCCTCAAGAGTCATACTCCCCACTGCTCTGTGTGGACTTCTGTTCTATAGATAAACTACAGTGTAGCATGCCTCATCCCAAATAAATAGTGGCATCCTTTGATCATGTAACATGGCTCTCACAACCACAACTATGGCCCTGTTCTTCCTCTCAGCAACCCCATTCTGCTGTGGGTAGTAAGGAACAATCAACTCTCTCCTGATGCCCTCTCCTATACAAAAGTCCATGAACTCCTTGGAGGTATACTCACCCCCATTGTCTGTCCTCAGAACTCTGATTTTCTTCCTAGTTTGGTTCTCCACAAGAGATTTGAACTCTTGGAACCGATTGAAGACTTGTCCTTTGGTATTCATGAAGAAAATCCAGGACTTCCATGAGAATTCATCAATGAATATGAGACAGTATAAACAACCAGTCAAGGATGCCGAAGACATTAGGCCACATACGTCAGAGTGAATAAGATCAAGGATACGTTCTACTATCATTGCTTGAAAAATCATTCTTCGTGTACTTTCCCAAAGCACACCCCTTGCACAACTCCTGGTGCTCTGTACTAAACTCTGGAACTCCAGTCACAATCTCCCTCATTATCCTCAGAGCCCCATGATGCAAATGAGCCATCCTCCCGTGCCATAGCTCAAAAAGATCACTGCTGCTGGTAGAGTGAGATAATGCACTTTCTGGATGGAACATGAGCTTGTACACCTTCTCATGTCGAGTCCCAATCACTTTGGCCGAAGTGATACTGGACCCCTTGGGGAATAAAATCACCTGTCCATCACAAAACAACACCTCATAACCCCTCTCCTCAATAGCAGAAATTGAAACCAAGCTCTTCTTCAAGCTAGGAACATATAGGACCTCTCTCAACAACATGGGAGGTAGAGAATCCCTCTGAAAATATAGTGTCCCACTACCAACTACCTTGACCACCCGATCATCTCCAAGCACTACCTCAAGATCACCAATCTGAGTAAGATCTATCAAGTGTTCACGAACACCTGTCATATGGCGGGAGGCAACACTTTCAATATACCACACACTGGAATGAGTGGTCCTAGTGGAAAGACACACTACTAAAGAAAAATCCTTATCAAACTTGGCGGATAACTCCTCCAAAGCTGCTGAAGCTACTGTTTGCTTCTTCTTCTTGTTCGAACACTGTCCTGCATAGTGCCCAAACTTGTGGCATGCAAAGCACTTGACTTTTCTCATGTCTTTCTTTCCTTCACCCTTCAGTTTATTTCCTCCCTTAGGACCCTTTTTGAATTTCTTCTTGTTGTTGGCAAGAAGAGCCACATTCTCCTCATCATGACTAGTAGATGAACTGCCATGCACATAACCTCTCCGGGTCTCCTCCTGAACAAATTCATCCCAAAGACGTTCCCACTTGGGAAGGTTCTCCCTAGCCACAATTCCCTCAACAAAACCAACCCATTGTTTGGAAACTCCATTCAATGCTGTCCTCATAAGCTCACTGTCATCAATGGCCTCCCCCACAACTCCAAGCTCATCTCTCACCTGTGTCAACCTGGTAAGATATGTGACCACATTTTCAGCCTTGGTCATTTTAATGGTCTTTAGTTTTTCTCTCAAAACCATCTTCCAGTTTTCATTTGTACTATGGTACAACTTCGTTAAGGACTCCCACATCTGATAGGCATTTGCCTTCCCTGTCACATGAGGAATCAAATGGTCCTTGATGACATCAAGAATAAACCTCTTAGCCTTGATACTCTTCTTGGTGTATGCTGCTAGAAGAGTGGCATCTGTGGGTGCATTCACAATATTTTTTGTGGAGTTCTCAACAATATCCCATAACTCACTTTCTTGCAATAGTAATATCATCCTCTCCTTCCAAGCACCAAAGTTCACTGCCCCATCAAGTCTATCCTCAACCCTCAAACCAGTAGCCATTGACCCTTTTCTGCTGAAAATGAAAAATTCAAATTTTTGTCCGGTGAAGTGACTGTTGTCCCACTTTTCTGACTCGCTGATATAAATCTACCTCTCTTTAACTCATCTCTGATACCATGTAAAATTTCAGACGCCACCCAGTTTCAAGTCTCACTGATTTTCAATCAGTGTTTAATGCCCAAACCCAGTTATATGACAGCCAAATAAACTCAACATATAAACAAATTTTCATAACTGAAACATGAGGATTCTGAACAATCTTTAATGCAAAAATAAAACCATATCTGCAGCACAATATTCATAAAATTTAACATAGTTATTTTTGGTTTAACAACGACCCTGAAAAAACCCACAAGGGGAAAACGAGTGAGAGAGGGAATTTTTATTATTTGTGAGCTTCAAAGAAATTTCATTTACAATATATTCATCTTCAGAAATTACACAAACTTATCTCAAACTTTCTTCAACAAAAATCCTTCTGAACAGTCCTGGAAAAGCTCCTCGATTTCTGTGCCAGAAATTCGTACCACTGTATGGCTGTCCCAACAATAAATGCTATACAAATTGTATCTATTTTTGTGCCTTTTTTTGAGTATTATGTATTGAATATGCAACATGAATAGATCCTCAAAATTCGTGCCTTTTCTCCTCGAAAACAATGCCCAAATCTGGACTATACGACCCTCAAAATTTGTGCCAAATCTATACGGACTGTACGAAAATTCACCCAGAAATAAATGCTAGTAGTTGCCTCAATTTTTGTGCAAGTAAATGCTTGTGTGGATGCCTTGGAATGCGCACCAACCTCCTTAGAACTCTAGCTGTTGTCTTCCTCGATTTCTATGCATAAAAGTGGTTGTACGGCCTCTAGAAATCTGTATTGTACAGATTGCCTTAAATGCTGAACTCTGCCTTGAAGTACATGCTAGCTTGCTGCCTCGAAATGCATTCTCTATCTCTATAAATGTTGCCTCCTTTCTCAAGCTCGATCTCCTCTCCTTCTTGCTCTCTCAAAATTGTTTCAACAACCCAAGAATGGGTGCGCCCTCCTATCGTAGTCGACCGCATGAGGGAAGGTGAAGAGTCATCTCATTCGACGGTTTAGATTAGATGAGATGAGTGGATGAGATTGAATGTCCATTCACTCACCCTCTCACTAAATTCATAAAGTCACCTTTTAATTTTTCTCTCACAAATTAAATGACTAGGGTCCACATTAGGCACTTTCTCACCCCTTAGGTGCCTAGGTGATGAGAAACACTTGCGTAGGTATTTCTTTTTAATTATTTTAAGATGCAAGTGACGCAAAAGTGTGAAGAAACATATTTAGCATTAGCAATATTTCGTTCTAAATGTAGAAAGAAGCATCCCTTGAGGGATTTCCCACTAGTTAAGGTTGAACTCTATGGGATATGTGAAGAAGGCCATGCAACTAGTAGCTACCCTTCATTACTGGGCTAAATGTTATGTACCAAGAGTCCAATGAAGAAACACAACAAATTTGCTTTGTTTCTCAAATATGACATTGACAACCTAGACTAGCTCATATGTCTCAAGATTCATCTCAATTTTATAATTCATTTTGGACTAATCAATCCAATTTCCAATATCCTCCTCAAAACTAGTATATTTCCATGCCTTGTTTTAGCACTATGTAAATTGCTTGGCTGAGGAAGAAAATCACAAAGGTAACCACAAAACCACTTTAGAACTGAAACTAACCCTTTCAGTTCAGAGAGGGATCTCTCTTGTCACTTGGTCTCTAAAAGATGGGTTTTCTTTTGAGGATCAGTGGCTAGATCTTTGTTTAAAGGAAGAAATTTATGAATTTTGCTGGCACATAGGTCAACCACATAAAATGTGTCTCTGACCGTGTAGTTGCCTAACTTTATCTCCAAGTCTGGAAGTCTGTCTAGACATTCCACTGTATGGCCATTTTCTACTGCAACATCAAACCCCTCAAACTCCTCTGTCTGAAGTGGTCGCCTCCATACCAACGAGGAATCAATTAAGTTGTGGGTGGCCCCGCCATCTATCAGGGAGATTGCCCACTGTCCCTGAATAGTCCCTTCGATCCAGAGGGTATTATACCTGGGAACACCAGAAAGGGTCACTATGACTCCTCCCTTTGATTCTTTCCGTCTGTTAGCCTGCTCATGAGGCTGTGGCACTACTGGTGGGTGAGTCCCTGCTGGTGTCAGTGGTCTATGTGGAGGCTGCTCCTCTTGCTGTGATAGATCCTCCTCTAAGCTAGTGGATCCACTGTCATGCTCCTCCTCCTCACTGTCCACACTATCTGCTGCCACCTCTATATAATGAATCTTTCCCTTTCCCATGCACATGTGGCCTAGGACCCAAGGGTCTTTGCAGGTGAAGCAAAGTTTCTTCCTCATAAGCTCTCACCTCATCTCACCATCCAACTTCTCCTTTCCATTCCATTCTCTCTGGAATGGCTTCCTGTCTCGACCCCTTTGTGGTATGAAGGGTTTGGCAAAGGGCTTAGTATTTGACGTAGAATCTGCCAAATCTCGAGTGTGTAAGATGTCATCCTGCAAAGTGTGAGGCCTGCATGCCTTCACTCATCATCTCAAGGGTTATGTAATCCCCTCTTTGAATAACATGATCAGCCTGGGATCAGATATATATGTCACTGCCACTGCCACTGCCACCCACTAAAACTATGGGATGAATGCCTCTGTTGTGCCAGTTTGTCTCAACTGGGCTAGATCCCTGAAATGGGTCTCTGGATCCCTCCTGTCAAACTTGTCCATGAGTCTCTCGATGACCTCTCTATAGGAGGTGATGTGACTGTGTCCCAACGTCACCAGTCCATGATGCCACCACTGGTGTACCTCACCCTCCAAGTGTAGGGTAGCAAAGCTGATGGCTTCTGTTTCAGTCATCCAGTTGAGCTTTTAGTACGTGTCTAACTTTTGTACCCAAGCTCTGGCTGTGCATTTGCACGATCCATCAAAAGAAGGTATAGTGAGTTTACCAACTTTTTAGATGAAACCAATGTTGTGTCCCTACTACTACTGCTGTCCTCCTCTCTGAGGCTCTGTGGGGCAGTTCTTGAGTTTGAGTCCATAATACTTGATCAGGGTCATGTCCTGATGGAAGTCACAGCCCAATGTTGCATACTCCCTCCTGTATTTTGCAATGTCCTCTGCCCGAGTGGGCGACCTCTGTGCTATCGATTTCTGTGCTGTTGTTGGGGGTTCCTTCTAGAAACTAAGGAACAATGGCTTGGGAATCCTACTCGAAGGGGTATATGTGCGAGTATGTGTCTAGGGCCTACTTCTTTCCCCCGAGTTCCCCTATACTGCATGTGGGGCTTGTGTGCCCGGGGTGCCCACTATAGCCAATCTATCATCCATCTACGCCAAAGACCGAGTCATGGCATGCTGAATGACTACCATATTGCTGATTACGTGCATGAAGGCTGCCTCTGGTTCCATGGGGACCTTACCACTGCCCTTTAGTCTCTCATATCTATCTCCTAACATCCTCTCTACCTCATGCTCAACCTCACACTATGATATTCTCTATGCTTCTCTATGTTCCTATTCCTCTTCCTTTGATCTGGGAGGGAAAGGTGGAAAATCAGGTCTAGGTCTTCTCTCCTTGCATTTGTTGTAAGTGACATATTTGTCACCTACGTGCTCATGACCCTTTGGGTTCTCTTTTGGACTCATCATCTTTAGTCACAGGCTGGCAGGAATAAATCTTTGATACCACTGTAATGTTCCTAACTTGGATAGTCTGGGAAATACTGTTGATATGATATGTCTACTGTAGATAATTCATTGTTACATCATATAAATGATCATATAGATAGTAAATGAGACAAAAGATTGTAAATCTTATATTATGATATCTTTGTGAGTACAATTCTGAATGCGGTTGAGTAAAATAAATCACTTGGCTAGATCAATTGACAAAAGGATCTTAGCCGTAATATAATAAAAATTTAAACAATAATACTTGATACTAGAAGGATGCTGTGTAATGTGATGGATGAGACGAAGATATGCTGCAGGTTACGACAACTCATATGACAACTGTTGCAAGTTTAGAAAGTTCTCCTTAGTGGCTAGACCTCTCAGAATTTCCTGGAAATTGTCCCAAATAGTGCGCCCTGCTTTACCTCTCAGTGCTGGTGACTTTTCGGACCTCTACTAGTGTGTATGGACCTCGGATGGATCCCCTTGGGGGAATACACCCCTCTTCTACTGGAAAATTGCGCTCTAGTGATTCCACTATCAGAATAGGTTGGTAAGTGTCTCAAACTGATTTCCCTGGATTACTTTGAAATGGGTCGAAAGGGTTTCCCTTGCTCTGATTTGATGATCGCTTGGGAACCCCGAATGTGTCCTCCCCAAGTGCTGCACTCCCAATGTCTGGAAAATGTGCCCCAGATGATACCTTCGTCAGAATTTGATGAGGAACTGGGCAAAAGATACCCCTAGCCTTCCTCTCAACTGGGTTGGAAGGGATTCTCTGAACTCTCCCTGAATGGGGCAAGTCGATCCACTAAAACTCCTCAGAAGTTGTGCCCTCTCCTTGAACAAGTGCGCCCCTATTGGTGAACACTGATGGAAGCCCTACATGATCTCCTTGGTGACTAGGGTGTGTCTCTCAACACCGAAATCAACCACTGGTGTATTCCTCATGGAATCCATTGAGCTACCTCTCTTGAGATGTGCCTCTCTCCTCAATGACAAGTCAAACTCTGCATCATGATGAATTTGGTCGTTGAACCTTCTCTTATAGTTTATCGAAACCCTAATTCACTGTTGACTTCTAATTTTACCTCATCTGTTCTATTTTTAGCTCAAGTTGGCTTAAAAGTGATTTTAACCACTTTTAGCTCAATGCCACTTTCTGATTATAACACCTTTGACTGGAATGACCTCTAGTAATCCTTTTTACCATTGTCTGGCCCTGGCTATAGTCTAACGGGGCTGTTTATACCATTTAGCCTCCTCTATGGAGCTCCTATTTGGAAAGGGACATTACAAAGTGTTTACAGGTTTAGTAAAATCCACTATTTTAAGACTTTTCTTGATTTCTTTCCCTTTAGAACCTTTTGGAACCTTTGAAATAGTTTCCTTCTTTGAACCTATTTCATCCCGTGGTGTTTGAATGTTAGAAACCTTTTTATCCAATTTCCTCTTCATCTCCATGTTTTCATGATAGGACTGAGCTTATGACATGTTGAACTTCTTTAAGCTGATCTTGTAACTCTCTGATTATTTTGTCTTTCTCTCCTGACTGCACCTAATCTTTATCCACTTCTTGAACTGAGTGTTCAACAGATTGTGCATGTAGGGCATGTATAGGTAGTCTTTTGGTAGCTGACCTTGTGACTGTACTACTCAATTTTGGTGTTTCATCCACCTCATCAACAAAGTGTAGCATCCTACCGTTCTTCTTAGCAAGCTGGCTTGGTGAAGAATCTTCAATTTACTTTCCTTTTCCTATGCCCTATTCTGCAGACCTTTTCTCTTTCCCACTTGAATCTTTAGAATCCACTTTCTCAGAAGATGAGGGTTGTCTCCTTTTGGGTCTAAAGGAATGTTTGCTGAAGCTAAGAAAGAGTCCCGATCTCTGTTCAATTTCTTGAGTTCTTCCACCACTAGTAACTTCACCAGAGAGAAATGAAACAAATTGGTCTTAAGATGATCAACCCTAGCCTGTACTTTGTATAACATTTTACCTAAGCTTCTGTATACGTAAAAAGGTAAATTTAAAATATTCTTTCATGTGAAATGCATTAAAATCCTTATATGATACTGATATACTCTGTCAAATCTTCCCTCACAAGTGAAATATTGCTGAACCACTCTTAACAACTTTTCATAATGCTCCAATATGCATTCTCTTGGAATAATAACACCAAAATTCTGCTTTTTGTACTTGGGTTTCAAGAAATTAGTGTAGAAAGCTGGATCAAGAGGCATACCTTTAAACCATTTCTCCCCTTGAACTGGAATCTCAGTTGCAACAACCACTGTCTCCTGTGATACTTGGAAGGTAATATCATCAATCTTCGTCTGGACACCATTGAAGTTGAGGGAAAAGTCCTTTGTTAACTTCACATTGAAACCTTGAATATTTTTTCAAAACCTCATTCACTCAACTTGCTCAAAGGAAACCCTAAATGATGGATCATAATTTATCAATTTCAAGCTCCGTGGCTCACATCTCAACAAACTACCTCCTTTATTGTATTTCTTTTTCTCTTGAGTTGCCATGCTACATATGTAAGATAAAATACTGAGACTGGTAAGGACAAGGAGTTTCAATGGCTAAAGCTCGGACATGGAACTTTACACAGTGGAAAACAAGATTAGGGTTTTCTCAATTGTATCAAAGGACTCATCAATATGATAAACTAGTCTTTATATCTCATGTATATAGGCGCAAGATACTTGTTAGACACAAAACAAAACCCTTCAATCTTTGCATAACAAAATTTTGAGAAACATGGGATGCTCAGTGTGCGTTTACTGTGTGAAAATTGCGTAGTGGGCATACAGAGCTGGAGTAGCGAGCTAGAAAGTTTGCGTAGCAGGTGGGGTATTTTGAATTTGTTGAAGGAAAGGGATCTGATCGATGGTAGATGGTCCTTTTCAATGAAAAATGGGAGGGGAAAGACATGCATATGCCAAGCAAAAAAATGATTTGAAATGTGATTAAACCCTTTAGGATGACTTGACAATTTGGGTAGCACCAAACTATTTTCACAACGAATTTACACAACATATGCAATTTTTTGCAGGCTAGGTACGAAAATCATTTTGAAAGATAACAAATATGAAATGATGACCTTTGATGTCTCTCTATCTTTCATAATGTCCCATTATGTTCCATGACATCCCCTACAAGAACCTTTCACCTAGAATTTATGACTTGACTCTTTTTGACATACCACTTTAGAGTTTATAGCGACAATTTTAGAATAATGACCCAAAGACATTGAAAATTTTCATGAGACAAAACTCTTTGAAAACATACACACTCAATGACTCAATTTGGAATGCATTGGTCTTCCCCAGACCAAAGCATGACTTTGTAAACTCTTGAAAAACCCATAAACCTACCTTGAAAATAATGACACTAACACCTTGGTAGCAATGGGCACCCTAGAAGAATCAAAACCATCATTGGAAATAAGGTTGGTGAGGTCCTTCATTCATGAACACACAACAATCAATCCAAAATCCTCCACAACAAAAACAATTGTAGTTTTTTTTTAAACTGAAACTGAAGATTGTATTAGTATAAGGGGCCTGTGTCAAAGAAAACAATAATGTCAAACATAATTACAAAATTTGACTCAAGGCATGTATATTTTCCTACTGCTATCATAACACAAAACATAGACTTCTCCCAATAGTATTTCCATACAAATTAATTATTGACTTCTTTAACAAACTGTCCCAATGAAAAAAGTGTCTTAAAAACATTTACTGATGCATAGATACATCATCTTGAGCCTCTTTCTCTCTTCCAGGTGGTAGAGAGTCTTCTTCCACTTCCATAGGCACCGTATCACGACCCCCAAGTTCTCCATCAAAATTACCTCTGTGCGGGACACTGCTGCATCTTGGTTAATTGAAATCGAATATGAATGTTGTGGCAAGACCATGGGCTTGAGGTATTGACACTTTATTTCTATTCCATCAATTCGATGATCTTGACCCATGAGCAGGTTTGTAATATTGACAATTGCGTGCTCCATATACACCAATTTTCCGAAGATGTGCTGAAGGGCCGAGCAATTCACATGAGAAATTTCTTCGTGTCGACGAAGAATATTTTAACATCGTTCCAATTGGGTTCCATCCTTGTTCATAACAAAAAACAACCAGGGTTTCCAAACCACAAACCCACTCAAAACCTTGATTCCAACTTTAACGATGACAGAAAGGAGAAAACCTTATGGATTTCTTATGCAAGGAAGGGATAGATGGAGTCCTTATGCAAAATGGACATGTAATTTTTTATGAGTCCAGAAAGTTTAAGGAGCATGAAATAAATTATGTCACACATGAATTAGAGTTGGTAGCCATAGTACATGATTTAAGGATGTGGAGGCATTATCTTATGGGAAGAAAATTTTAATTAAGGACAGACCATAGTGGTCTGAAATATTTGTTTGAATAGCCAACACTAAATTCTAGACAAACTAGATAGTTGGTGTGCCTAAAGCAATCTCTCTCATATATATATATATGCAATATTGACTGCCTTATGAGTTACTTTTACTGGAATGAAATGTGCAACCTCTGTAAGTTTGTTTACCACTACCATGATGGAATCATGTTACCTTGCTGTCCTAGCCAATTTGGTAATGAAATCGATAGTAACAACTTCCCATTTCCATTCAGGAATGGGTAGTGGCTGCAACAATCCCGATGGATGTTTGTGTTCAACCTTTACCCTCTGACATTCCATGCATTTGGCCAAATAATCAGTGACATATTTCTCCATACTAGGCCAAAAATATTGGCCTCTTACAACTGTAATAGTTTTATGGTATCCTGGATGCCCAATGTATGTCATATTGTGCATCTCCTTCAAAATCAAAATTTTCAATTCTTGAGAATTGGGAACATAAACTCTGTTATAGAATAAGAGGATTCCATTTTCTTCTAGTTTTTAATCCTTATATTTCTGCTGTACATTTTTCTGTTGTAAGCTTTCTTTAACTTGCACATAATGTTGATCTGCTGTTACAACCTCTAGAATTGCATCTTTTAGATATTTATTTTACATACTAATGGATGTAGCATGCATTTTATTCACCCTTCTGCTGAGTGCATCAACCACTTTATTCTCTTTTCCCTTTATGTGGTTGATGTCAAAGTTATATTCACTAAGAAATTCCAACCATCTAGTTTGTCTAGAATTTAGTGTTGGTTATTCAAACACATATTTTAGACCACTATGGTCTGTCCTTAATTCAAATTTTCTTCCCATAAGGTAATGCCTCCACATCCTTAAATCATGTACTATGGCTTCCAACTCTAAGTCATGTGTGCCATAATTTATTTCATGCTCCAACTTTATGGACTCATAAAAAATTACATGTCCATTTTGCATAAGGACTCCATCTATCCATAGAATGAGAACACAACAAAATCCTCATCTGGATATGCAACTTTTAAAATAGACGCACTGGTTAATACATATTTTAAGCACTGCAAATTTTCTTCACACTTCGCACTCCATTCAAATTTTACTCCTTTCTTTTGCAAATATGTCATTGGGTGTGCAATTTTGGAGAATCTCATAATGAATCTCTTTTAGTATCCAACTAGACCCATAAATGATCTGACCTATGGAATGTTTGTTGGCACTGACCAACTTTTGATTGCTTCAATCTTTTCCGGATCTACTGCTATGTTGTCTTATGAAAGAATGTGACCCAAATAATGGACCTTCTTTTGAGAAAAACTGCATTTACTCAATTTGACATACAATTGGTTCTCCCTCAACACTTGTAGCACCATCCTCAAATGTTTCTCATGATCCTCCTGTGTCTTGGAATAGATAAGAATATTATCCGAGAATACAATGAAAAACTTATCTAGGAAATCCCTGAACACTCCATTCATCAGACACATAAATGTAGCGAGTGCATTTGTCAACCCAAAATGTACCACTATAGATTCATTGTGTCCATACATTGTCTTAAAGGATGTTTTGCTAGTTTCTTTTTCTCCGATTCTCACTTGATGATAACCTAACCTCAAGTAAATCTTGGAGAGTATATTTGCTTCTTTTAGTTGATGAAGATATCATTAATCCTTGGAAAGGGATATTTTTTCCTGACTATAAACTTGTTCAACTGTCTGAAGTCAATACATAACCTCAAAATTTATCTTTTTTCTTAAAAAATAGGACTAGGGCACCATAAGGAGAATCACTTAGGCGTATGTACTCTTTCTTTAACAATTCTTCTAGCTGCATTTGCAAATATTTTAACTCTGGTGTGCTCATTCTATAGGGAGTCTTAGACACTGGGGAAACTCCATGCATTAAGTCAATAGAAAAATCTATGTCCCTCTTTGGTGGAAATCTTGGCAACTCCTCAAACACATTTTCAAACTCCTTCAAGATTGGAAAATATTCAAAACTTGGC
>ML855126.1:28579-39147 GCA_009831015.1 Picea engelmannii | reverse complement strand
CTAGACGTCCCACGCATGAGAGCCATCAACTACACCAGGTTTGAATTATTTTCTCATTTTTTTGCTAGAATCTAAAACCAGACCTGTTTCATGTACTTAGTTAGCTCCAGGTTGAAACCCATATATTTTAAACCATTTCCAATGTACTCTAACTGGATAGAGATGAGATTTGAAACTGATTGTTTTTCCTCTTGAGATAAGCCCCAAGATAAAATAGATGATTTTGACCTGTTAATGGAAATCCCAGTGGAAGAATAAAAAGTGTTGAGAAGGATCTCCAAGTGCTCTAGATATCTCATATTTACTTCACAAAATATCAAAATATCATCAACAAAAAGTAAATGGGAGAGGGAACAGTTTGTTCCAAGATAGTACCTTTGAGATCATTTCTATAGGAGGCGGCCTTGATGAGCCTATTGAGGACCTTTTCTATCATAAGGAAAATAAGCGGGGAGAGAGGGTATCCATGCTTCAA
Source organism: Picea engelmannii (assembly GCA_009831015.1). Lineage (NCBI taxonomy): Eukaryota > Viridiplantae > Streptophyta > Pinopsida > Pinales > Pinaceae > Picea > Picea engelmannii. The sequence continues at coordinate 38,672 of ML855126.1, read as the reverse complement.
ATCTCATTCCACATGGAAAAAAGGGTTGGTTTATCCATTAATAAGTATTGAGAAAGAGGTTGTATTGTTGTAGTTCATCACCCAAGAGACGAATTGATGGTAGAAGCCCAAGTGGATGAGAAGCAGTTGGATGTATAGCCAACTGACTTTGTCAAAATCCTTTGAGAGGTCCACTTTAAAAAACATCACTTTCTGATTGCAAGTGTGGATAGAGTGTAGACCTTATTGATTCAATCCGATAACATCATGTATGTGTCTCCCATTGAGGAATCCAAATTGCTCTGGAGAAATATGGGTTGAAAGAATATCCTTGATGTGGAGGGAGATTAACTTGGAGAGGATATTGTATATAGAATTGCAGAGGCAGATTTGCCTGAACTATGCGAAGGTGGTTGGCATGTAATTTTTTGGGATAAGGGCAATGAAGGCAGTATTGAAGGGGGTGAGGATCTGTCCTGAGGTCTTGGAGTGTTCCACCACTTTAAGAAGGTCGTCGCCTAAAAAAACAATGCAAAACAAGAATAATTCAATGGGAAACACATCTAACCCTAGTATTTTATCCTTTCTAAAACTATGGAGAACCCTTTTTAGGTCCTCCATTGTGATTTCAATCATAAATTGGTCATTTCCTTCTTGGTCGATGAACCTGGGAAAGTGTGAAGCCACCTGGAGAATGGTTTTTATCGTTGTCCTTGATTCTGATTTGAAAATATTTGCAAGCGTTGAGCTCTCTTGACAACTATATCCTGGAAAGAAGTAGCTTATGAACCATTAGATCATGAGATTATCCAGATATAATTTATGGCTTTCCTGTGATTGGAAAAGTGGTGGAAGAATTTGGTATTCTCATCCTTTGCTTGTAACCAGAGGGCTATGATTTTCATTCTCCACTCTTTCTCTTTATCTAGCAGGATTTTATTTCTTTTGTCCTCAAGAGATCTTAGAATATTCCTTCTTATATCAGATAAAAAGCCCTGCTCATCACCTTCCAATTTCTCTAATTTGGTTTTCGATATCTTCAAGAAATTTTGAATCCTTCTCTTTTTTTAGCTTTGTCCAGGATATGGCAGTTACTTTGGCACGCTTGAGGTTTTCTTGGAACTGGATCGGAGGGGATTCCCTTTCAGATGGGTCCAAAGGTATCCATACTTCCTTGATAGCTTGTATAAAAGATCGATATTTGAACCAGTGGGGGTTAAATTTAAATAGACTTGGTGATTTTTGCATGGAGGAGTCCAAATCCAATAGAATTGGAGAGTGATTTGAATTGCCTCCCACCAACACTCACTAGTGAATTCTTAGATTGTCTTCCAAAAGGGATTCATATAATAGGAAGCAGTCCAATCGCTTGACAATCATAGCCTCTCCCACCCTTTTGTTCCTCCTAGTGGGGGTTAGTTTTACAGGTTGAACATCCATAAGACCCGCTCTTTCAAGGAGGTTGAGAAGGAGGTCAGAGAGGAGATCCAATTGTGCTCCTAGGCCCCAGATTTCACTAGCCTTGAGAGTGAAGTTAAAATCTCCCCCAATAATCACTCCACCATCCCGAATAAGAGGGTTTTGAAGCATATCCTCCTTGAAATATTTCATGTCCATGTATGGTCCATACAAGTTCAAGCAGAGAAAGTTTGTATTCAAATCTCTGGAGAATAGGTCAATAGCCAGGCTAGATTTGATAGGTTGTGCAATGCACTACTTCATAGCATTTTGTCGCTAGCCAGTGACCAAACCTCATGATCTTCCATTTGCGTCAATTGTAAGGAAGTCCCACCCAATAAAAGATTGAGATAGGATCTAAGATGCTTTGTCCCTATCGAGCATAGTTTCTTGCAGGAAGAGAATCTACGGATTGTGTACCTCCACTAGGTGTCAAATAGCCATTTTTTCGTTAGGGTTGGCGATGTCATTGCAACTAAGGGAAATGAATTTCATTTAGAACCCAACAACCTTAATAATTTATATTTTACATTTAATCCTTCAGATGGTTGGGATAATGCACTATTATGTAAATGGTCCAAGTTCAAACTTTTATAAATGTAGAGTTTTGGGGTTTGTGTGAATAACACTCTTTAAACATAGCTATCAACTTAACGGAAACTCTAACTTAAAGAATACACATTTTTGGGTCAAAAATGCCAAATCAATCCTTGAATCAAAAGTGGTGTTACTAGTAGCACCTTTTTTGGGGAGGTGGTTAAGATTGTAACTTGTTTGAAATCATGACCTTAACAACCAATACCGTTGTCGAAAATTGACCCTTAAATCGAAAAATGATGCTTCTAGTAGCACCAAGTTTATATTTGGAGTTAAACTTATGACTTAATTGAAACCATGGCATCAACAATTTGGAGGGAGAGCAATTCTTGAAATTTTCCCTCCCCCGTTACCCACCCAACCCCCCATAATTCCTTCCCTTCCCTCCCACTCCTCTTGTGATTCCCTTCCCTCCCTCCTCCCCCTCCCTGCCCCCTTCCTCCAAACGCCACCCACAGACCAATCGACAAGGGGAGAAGGGAGGGAGATGGAGGTAAGGAAGGGCAGTGGGGGGTTGGGTGGGCATGGGAGTGGGGTGGGTAATGGAGGGAAGGGCGATTCTGGGAATTGCTCTCTCCCAAAATGTTTGATTTTTCATTTATGTTTGTAATTTTTATTTTAAACCATTTTTTTATTTGTTTTTTTTAATTTCATTTTTCTCATTTGTTTTTAATTTTAGATTTATTTTTTAAGTTTTTTTTTCTTATTTTAGATGTATGTAGTCATAGCCATGCTCTCAATGGGGGAGAGGCTTGTTTCTACAAGGAGGATGGGATAGGGCGTATTTCCTTTAATTTTGAGATTATAGGTTATAAAATTCTTTTGTATTTTCTCTATCTTTCTCCAGGATTCACGAGAGATACTACAACCCCATACTTCACATCCATAAAGAATAACAGGTGGAACAAGAGTCTCAAAGAGGAGTTTCTTCTTATCCCAACTCCAAAGATCAACTGATTTACAATTGTTTTCAAGCCCATAATAAGCTTTCCATCCCCCAATAATCCTTTTCTCATTGCTATAATTCCAATTGTTTGTTAAGTTTATTGTTTTTATTAATGTTTTTGTTTTATTAATTTTGATTTTCAAAATTTTGTTTTTAAATATTCTAAAATTTTATTTTTAATGTTATGTTATTTTTTGTTTTTGTTTTTTACAATTTTTTTATTTTTGTTTTTTAACATTTTTTCAAAAAAATTGCGTTCTTTTTTAATAAAAATGTGTGTTTTTTCATTAAAAAATATGTGTTTTTCATTTTAAAATGTGTTTTTCATTAATTTTTTTTTTTAACTAAAACGGTTAAATTTTATTGAAAGAAGGATCGGTTGGGCCGAGGCCAAATCAACTAGGATTACAGACGAACTTTGTCTCTCTTTCCTTAATACATTCTATTTTTTCCTGCTTTTGCCCAAAACTGAAACTTGCAGCTAAGGAATGGGACTAGACATAGGTGCCTCATCATTCTTTTTGAAAACTCCTTGTGGCAAGTTGCAACCCTCATTAGCCTTTTTGTTTGCTTCTTTGTTTGAATTGCGGAGGATGTGATAAAATTCGAAGGAGGCAAAACATTGTAAAGAACCCCGAAGTCTCTGGAGAGTCTTTTTGAGCATCGGATTGGAGAAGTGGTCCTCTGCATTTAAGGTTTTTATTAAAATTTTTGAATCACCGAAGACTTGAAGAGCTTTGTTTCTATGTTCCTGGGCTATCTGGCATCCTTTTAGTAGCCCAAGGATTTCGGCTTGGTTATTTTTGCTTTGTCCTAACCCCCAACTGAAGTTGTCTTCTCTTGTTCCATTGTGGGAGTAGATGATTCTGCCTGCTCCTACAATCCCCGGATTCCCTTTGGAGGCACCGTCAAAGAAGATTGATATCTTATTTTTCTTTCTCCACCAGCCTTGAAATTCTTCATCTGGAATTCGTATGCGCCAAGTGGGATTGTTGGGAGGGCGAGCTATGTTCTTCATCCTTCCCTGAGTCAAGAGAGCGCCCATCCAATATTTTTCCTCTGAAGTGAGGGAGGTGTCTAGCTTTGTCGAGTAGTTTCCCAAGGCTTCCAACAAGTACGCCTTGGCTTTGGCTGCTACTGTCACTAGAGTGTGCATTGTATTATTAAAGATGATGTCATTTCTTGCGAGCCAGATCTTCCAGCAAATGAACTTGGGGATGGAAGACCAGATATGGTTCCACAAAGTATTGGCTTTTGTCGCCCTTGGATATCGTTCTTGCCAAGAGCTATAGAGGGTGCCAACAACAATCTGGGAGGGAGCAGACACGTTGAGGCCTTGGAGCGCAAGTGCCCAGACCGATTGGGAAAAGGGACAATCCACAAAGAGGTGGTCTAAATCCTCAGGGGCCATTCGACATAAATTGCATCTATGAGGGCCATGTATGCCACATTTTTCTAAATTTTCTCCAGTTAGCACATGCCTGTGCAGGAGCACCCATGTGAAGAAGTTGATCTTTAGGAGGTCGTAGCTGTCCCAAACTTGCTTCCAGATTGTCGGATTATGAGATGGTGGATGGTGGGCTTGCAGAGCAACATATCCTTGGGCGACCGTGTAAACTCATGTGTTCCCCCAGCTCTAAAAATCGGCTCCATTGATGCTAACGGGTGTTGATCCCTTCAACGCATCGATGAGGAGATGCTTCTAGTGGAGGATATTCGAAGGCAGATTAGGGAAAACCCAATCCGCCCAGTAACCCTCATCGTCCCAAGCTGAAATGTCTGTTAGGCTGTAAATTCCGGGTTGGGAAAGCCATTCCCGAAGCTCTGCTAAATCTCTTACGTTTTCAAGAGGCGGATTGCCCATAATGTTATCGGTCCAGAGCAGGGTTCTTTTTCCATTCCCGAGGACTCTGAATAGCTGTTGTTTAAAGAATTCAAGTCCTTTTCTGCATAGATTCCATAACTGGGTGCCTTTGGGGGTGTTATCAGACTGAATATTTCTCAGGGAAACTCCTTTGAGGTATTTCTTCCGGAGGAGTAGACTTACAGGGTGGCTTCTATTGGAATACAATTGCCATAATATTTTTCCTCCTAAGGTGATGTTGGCAAGACCGGGGTCTCTTACTTGAAGGCTGCCTTCTTGCTTAGTTCGTTTTACTAAGTCCCGGCTGACAAGATGAAATTTTCTCTGATTTCCTTTGCCTCCACGCCATAGGAAGTCTTTGATCAGCTTCGAGACCTGCTCAGTGATTGCCTTTGGAGCAAGGAGAAAATATGTCTAATAGATAGGGAGGGAAGACATGACTGCTTTGATGAGAATCAACTTGCCAGCATTATTAAGCCACTGTCCTCCCCAAGCTACTATCTTAGATTTAATTTTGCTTATAACTTCCATCCAGAGTGAAGATCTGTTATCTCCCAGCGTTAGAGGAAGGGCTAGGTACTTGATTTTATCCCAGGAAACAAATCCAGGGAATCCCAAGAGACGAGAAATTCCAAGAATGGTTTGCTCCTCCGTGTTCCATCCATACACAACACTCTTTTTGTTGTTAACCAGTGCTCCTTAAATGCAACAAAAGTTTTGAATAATCTCGTTGAACACCCTTGCAATTCAAAGGGAGGCTCCTCCCAGGAGAAGGGAATCATCAACAAACAAAGTGTGGTTGACTGCCTTTGTTCCTTATGCCAGGCGGAAGCCCAGTATAGTCCCGACATTCCTTTCAGTTATCAGCTTCCTGCTCAGGGAGTCTGCCATCAAAATATACAAAAAAGGGGATAGCGGGCAGCGTTGCCTTATCCATCTTGATGCTTGAAAGTAGTTTGTAGGACGACCATTTACTAGAGGCACAATCTAGGGCTTGTAAATGCAGGATTTGATCTAATTTATGAATTCTGGGCTAATTCCATAGGCTAGCAGCACTTTGTACAGAAAGGATCGCTTGACCCGGTTAAATGTGTTGGCCATGTCTAGCGTTATAAGCATCCCCTTCTCTTTCCTCTGAGAACTTGAGTGAATGGCTTCTTGGACAAGAATCACATTATCCAAGATATGCCTCCCTTTGACGAACCCCCCTTGGGTGGGGGAGATAAGTTGTCCCAGCAGAGGTTTTAGTCTGTTCACCAGCAACTTCGAAAGGATTTTGTAGGAGGCATTGCAAAGTGAGATGGGTCTAAACCTGTCGAAAGAGGTCGGATTCACTTCTTTAGGGATTAGAGCATGAAAAGTGGAGTTAGTGTTGCCTCCCACTTTGGCCTTTTGCTGAAAATATTTAACCATTCTCAATAAGTTTGTCTTGATAATTATCCAACAAGATTTATAGAAATGTATGGAAAAGTTGCCAGGGCCAGGAGCTTTGTCGAACTCCATGTCCCAGACTACCTTGCTGATTTCCTCCTTAGAAAAAGGTTTCAAGAGGCTTGCATTGATCTCATTGCTGACTAGATGAGGCATATGGGAAAGGAAGTCGGTAGAGAGTTCCTCATTTTCTGTTCCATCCTCTCAAAAGAGATTATGAAAATGATTTTCTGTTGTTGCCTTGATTTGAGCATAACCTTTGTGGATTGTCCCATCTGCTGAAGTGATGTCAAAGATATAGTTTCGGGAGAGACGAGCTCGGAAATGCCTATGGAAGAAGGTCGTATTACGGTCACCGACTACCAACCACAGGCTTCGGGACTTTAGTTTTTAGTACTCCTCTACATGTTTATAAGCTCTATAAGTGGCGAACTGGGCAGCTTTTTCCTTCTCCAAAATCTGAGTGGTTATGTCCTGGCTTTCCATTTCATATTGTAGATCTGCTAACTGATGGAAAACCACTTTTCTTTTGGCAGAGTAGGGATTGGAGGGAGCTTTGACCCAATCTTTTAGGATTGTTTTTGTTATTTTTAATTTCTGATCCCAAACAAATCTTGGAGAGTCGGTGACTGGAGTAGACCAGGATTTGGTTACTACTTCCATGAACCCTTCCTGATCGATCCATTGGGGACTGAATTTAAAAGGGATGGGGCCTAAGTATTCTTCCTCATCCAACTGCAGGAGGATGGGCTTGTGATTCGAGGTAAAATTTGGGAGGATTTTGGTGGACAATAATTTATTTTCCAGCAAGAGGGTGCTTTGCACTAGGAACCTGTCAAGCCTAGCAGAAATGTGTGCAACCCCTGTTCTATTATTTGTCCATGTGTAAAGACCCTTCTTGGGTTTAAGGTCTAGAAGGTCCCACTGTTGTATCATGTCTTCTACAAGGAGAACAAATTGGTCCTTGTTGATGATGCCCCCTCTTTTTTCTTTTGGATCTAGCACAATATTTAAGTCCCATGCTACTATGTTGTTCTTGGGAGAATAGGCTTCTACAAAATCAAGAAGAGTTTGCCAGCAAAATTTCTTCTCAACATAATGCATTGGAACATAAAGGTTGAACAGGGCAATTGTAATCTTACTTGTTTTATGGTGGAGTTCAGTGTATATCCAATGTTGCGTCTCAAAGGATCTTTCCAGCTGAAACAGATCCAAACCGTGGAAAGCCCTCTAGAAGTACCCCTTTCACTTACCACCTTTCCACCATTTTTTTTCCATTTCATTCATCTTATATCGAGAAGGACCCCTCCTTCTATTTTTGTCTCTTGGAGCATGAAGATCTCTGGTGATTTCGCCTTCAATAGATCTTTCACTGCTTCGATTTTCGAGGGATTCCCCAGACCTCTACAGTTCCAAGAGACTATATGCATTATTTACTGGGATGGGAAGAAGAGGGGCCTCCCTTGGGTGGCCTTGCTCTAGTGTTTCGTCCAATGGAAGTTTCGAGCGTGGATTGGCTTCCCTGCATTTTATGCCTCTCCACTTCTTCCTCTCTTGCTTATTTCATGGATTTCCTTCCTGCTTTTCTCGAAGGCCTTTCGAAAGTTTCATCGTCTGATGAGCCTGATATTTCCGGGGGTTTCTTTTTTGTCATGTCCATGTATGTGGGTGAAGAGGAGCCTTCTACTTGGGTAATTTTTGGAGTGGTGAGGTTATTTTGGTTGTTTCCTTCAATTGCTGAGAGAGGGGTCTGTTGGTCCACTTCCTGAGTTATCGCCAGAGGGTCTTCCTAAGAGCTGAGAGCATCAAAAGGATTCAAGGATGGATCTATTTGATGTGTAGATGTGGTCCCATCCACTTGAGGCTGCTCTGAAATGGGTGCAGTGGAACCTGCAGGGATCCCTTTCGAACGGGGTTCACTATGTTGCTTTGTGGGAGCCTGCTTCTGCACCCTCATCCATTGCTCCCCTTTCGTCTTCTTTTCTTCCTCCTCGGCCTTATTTTTGTAGTTTCTTGCAAAGTGCCCATAGTCGTGACAATGCCTGCACTTAAAAGGCAGTTGCCCGTAGTCCAGTTCTTGCACATGTGTCCAGTCTTCCATTGTTATCTTGATGGCCTCCGGGAGCGCTATTTACATGTCCACCTCCACGCAGATTCGCGCACAGGAGTATTGGTCCTTCCTTTATGCTCTGTCAATGTATTTACCGAGAGTATTTCCAATAGCTTCTAATGATTTCGGGCTCCAACAATGCAGAGGCAGGTCGGGAAGACACACCCAGACTGGGACCGCCGAAGGCACATCCTGGGATGGATCAAAATATGGCGTCCATTGGTTCATATAGAGCCCTTGGGGTCCCATAAAATATGGGCCATTTCTGAAAATTAAATTTTTGTCTTCAGCGTTGTCAAAGAGGAACACATAGTAGCCTTTCCTAACAAAATGGCTCTTAATACCTTATGAGACCAACGGTCTCTAGTTCCTCTGGATCCAGGATTCAATGGCTTTTGGAGAAGGCCATAATCATGTAAATTGACCTATCATGCTTCTTGCAGCTAAGTTTAAATCAGCTCGACAAGACTCATCAACTGGGAGGGCATCCGACGGGATGGAGTCCAACTTTTTCACGAATTTTTCCTGAGTGGTTGAGGCTGGGCATCCGCTGCAAGCCTCAATCAGCTTTTTGAAGGTCGAGAGATCAGGGGGAAGAGGAGGGGGAGGCTCAGAGCCCCCTCCTGAGGCCATGGTGGCGGTAAGAAGACGCAGAGGGAGGCTCGCTCAGAGCCGCGCGCGTGGAAAAAACCGTTAAACAAAACAATTTTGAAGAAGTGGTATTTTCATTAAAAAAATTGTTTTTTTTAATAGAAAATTTGTTTGTTTGTTTTCTAAAAACATGTTTCTTTTTTCTTTCAAAAAAAGTTAAATAGAAAAATGTGTTTTTTTTTGCTTTAAAGAAAAAAAAAAAACATATATGTATATATATGTATGTGTAGTTTCTTTTTTCACTTTATTTATTTTTAATGTAAATTCAAAAAATAAAATAAAATTGATTAATAAATAAAATATCACTTTTCGATTTACAAGCTAATTTGAAGTTCTTTGTTCGAGATAGTACCGGTGCTCATGGCTACTATTTCAATTAAGTCGCAATTTTAACTCCAAAAATAAGAAGGGTGTTATCTGTAGCATCACTTTTTGATTTGGGAGTCAATTTTCTGGAATGCAATTTTAACAGTATCGGTTGTCAAAGAAATGATTTCAAGTAGGTCGCATTTTAATAACCCTGTAATAAAAGGGTTCATCGGTAGCACCATTTTTTGAAACGGGGGTAAAAAATTCAACCTCTAAAAAATGAGAACTCATGAGAGTTCGCGTTAAATTTGTAACTTTGTTATCACTTTGTAAAGAAAATTATGGTAGAATTATTGAAACTCAAGTTTGGAGAAGGCTTTAAGGTACAACATTATTTTAAAAATATATGTATAATATTAAAGCAATCTCTTTATTTTGTTGAATGTAAGTGTTGCTAGTTTCAACACAACCTTCTTTTAAAATGATTATAAAATTTCTATTCCGATTAAAAAAACAAAAATAATCTTCATTATAATTTTTCCTTATTAAATTTTTAATTATTTTACAAAACAATTTAATATATTAGTTTTTCTAATATATTTAAACATAATTAATTAAAATAATAAAAAATAAAGAAGGTCAATGTCATAATGTCCTCCTTTGGCATAAACTAATGAGAAAGATTTTTGGCATTAATAATGTGATTAGGGAAAATAAAACAAGTTTGGTTCTTGATATTTGTTTTACA